>JALRMF010000290.1:0-66410 GCA_026120015.1 Dendrostoma leiphaemia | reverse complement strand
AAGAGTAGTAAATGTAAATAAGAGAAAGTATATAATATTATAATTATTTAAAACTTAAATAATACCTTTAATAAACAGCGCTTAAGTTAGTTAATAATAGGCTTTTATTTACATTTAAAGTTATTAAAAGTTTCTTAAAAGTTCTAAAGCAACTCTTATTACTTAGTTTTTATAAAAAATTAATATACTCTTTAGCAACATTTACATTTGCTAAAAGCAGTTTAAAGTAATATAATTAGCGCAAAAAATCTTTAAAAAAACATTACCTTATTCTTATACGCATACTCTGCGTTAATAAGAGCTTAATAATCTAAAATTATCTATAAAAACATTTCCTTAATAGCTTTCTCTATTTTAGTAAAAATTTCCTACTATTTTAAGTTGCTGTAAAGGCTATTAAAGTTTAAAGTGCCATTTAAACAACAAGCTTTATATTAAGTATTAATGCTTATATATAATTGCAGCATTAAATTAAGCTTAATAGCTATTAAAAGGCTAGCTTTAAAAGTATTAGCATTATAATAGCTAGCGCTTTTTAGCTTAGTATTAATATCTTTAATATATATTATTATTTTACTATAACTATTTAATATTAATTATTATAATTTATTTAATTAACTGCTTATAAAGCGTAATAAAGATTGCTTAGTTTTTATTAACTTTAGTCTTTAAAGCAATTTAACTAACTATTTAATTATTAAACTAATTAGCAAAGTAATTTGCTATCTTTTTTAATTTTATATTAGTATTCTTAATGCTTTTTTACTTTGTAAAAAAAGCGTTTAAAAGGTTTTTGCCTATAAAGCTTTTTTGCAATTATACTAAAGCTTCTTTAACTTTGTTACTCTTTTAATTAAGTAAACAAGCTTAATTACCACTGCCTAAGCCGCTTTCTAAGCCGCTTCCTAGGCTAGTAAATAAGTTTTCTAAAGAGTAATTATAAAAACCCTTTAAAACTTAAGAAAAATCGCTTAGTAGCTTAAAAGATTTAGTAAAATTTATTATAATAGTTAATAAATAAAAAAGGTAGTAAAAAAGATAAAAAAAATGTTATTTTGCATTTATTTTACAATTATTAGTTTATTTGCATATGCTTTTTATAAATTTAAAAGTTTTTTAATAAAAATAATTATTTTTATATATTTATAATAATTAGCCCTTTATTTTACTTTAAACCTTATAATAGATAAGGTTAGTAAAGTAGTTAGAAGGGTAGTTGATTAGAAGAAAAGAAATGAATCTATCTGGCGTATAACGCGGTCTTTGTAGGCTGGCATTTACTAACGTAAATACCCGCTAGTCCCAATACAGAAATCGGTTCCTCATAGGCTTGGCCCTCTGGACCGCCGCAGACCGGATTAGACCGGATACACATAGGTATGCACTATACACAATTTGAGTTTATCATGCCTCCTCACCATTGTACGACTTGAGCCATTTTTTATATCCACCCCAGCGTTTTCAGCCATGTCAGCACTGTCGCGCACCGCTCTCGATGGTGGGTTGCAGTACACACACACACACACACACACACACACACACACAGTTGAAAGCGGGCTAGGGGTTGCATATGCTGTGTAACCAAGCATCTCTGGCAACGTCTACATACACCACAGTACAACTTCAATCTTTGTCTCTGTCAAGTAACCTCACAGCTCTATATAACGCAGTCTACAGGACGCCACGCTCACTTCGCACCAGGCGCATACAGGACCTGTTTCGGGTCATATTCGTATTTGACAGTCCCGTGCCAATAGTTGGGGGCACCAGCCTTGCTGATCAGCCACGCCTCGTCCAGAGCCTTGACGACGTCCTCGGGCAGCGGGCCCTTCTCGATGTTGTCCAGGTTGTTGCCCAGCTGCTCCTTCGAGGACACGCCGATGATGATGCCGTCGTTGCCGTCCTTGATCCTGAGGCCCGAGTGGTGCACCATCCACCTCAGCGCCGTCTCGATCATGGTCAGCCCCTGCTTCTCAGTCGCCTCCTCGATCTTCTGGAGCGCCTGGAACGTCGACTCGCGATAGTATCTGGAGCCCTCGCGTCAGCCCTCATCTCCTCCTCCTCCTCCTCGCGCGCGCGAGAGAGAAACAGCTCTCATCAAGAGACGCCCAAGATGGCAACAACCCCGAGGGGCCTACTCACCGTCCACGGTACATCTTGCCGCTGGCAGCAGTGTCCGAGAATCTCCCCTCGACAGGGACCATGTCCTGGCTCTTGATCTTGCCCGAGAACAACCCGCCCGCAATCGGGTTGTAGACCACAATCGAGATCCCGTGGCGTTGGCACACGGGGATCAGCTCAGTCTCGATGCCCCGAGTGATGACGTTGTACATGCCTTGGTACACCGACGGCTTCACCCAGCCGTTGTACTTGCAGGTCATGCAGATCTCGGCCACCTCGGACGAGGTGAAGTTGCTGATCCCGAGGCGGACGAACTTGCCGGCCTTGTGGAGCTTGTCGAGAGCTTCCAGGGTCTCGGCAAAGGGCGTGCCTCGGTCCTATATCGGCAGACCAGTCAGAGACATCTCCCTTCTCACTTCCACAGGACAGTTCTCTTTTGGAAAACCTCTTGTGGAATACACTCTCGTGGGATATCCTCTGGTGGGATACTTTCTTCTTGTCACGGCGAGACGAGGAGAAGAAGGAGGAGGAGGAGGGGGACAGACGGAGGACTCACGGCGGCGTGCAGGTACAACAAATCGACACAGTTGGTGCCCAGCTCCTTGAGACTCTCCTCGACGCTGGCAATCACCTTGTCGGCCGTGTTGTCTCCGGGCTGGCCCGGATACTTGACCTTGGTGGCCAGCGTCAGGCCCCTCTCCTGCCATCCGGCCTCGCGCGTGAAGGCCTCCTGCTTGCCGCCGACGTAGACGCGGGCCGTGTCCACCTCGCTGTAGCCCCTCTGCTGGAAGAGGTCCAGCACCTTGCCGAACTCGTCCACGGTCGTGATGCGGGCACCTGTACGGACTGTCAGTCGTCGTCCCACCTGACGATATACCTCGTGGTCAGGTAGACGTAGGGAGGTTGTGAGGCACACCTGTGGACTCATCAGGCCCAAAGGTCATAAGACCCAGAATCACTCGGTGGGTGGGGGATGCGGCGACAAGAGGCATCTTGGCTTTTACTACAGCATGTGCAAAGACAAGCTTTGTTGATAACTCATGGGGTTTACTGTTACGATTGGCTGGTCTGAATCCAGGGCGCTCTGGCCGAGTCTGAAGACGTCCAAGGAGGGGGCAGTGCCACTGGCGTGCGGTATTAGTTGAATTAATAAGCCCTTCCGATGAAAACTTCTGGAACCCGCGCGCGTGGTTCCAGGCCGGAGCTAGCTATCAGACAGCATCCGACGTAGAAGCGCCGATAAGAGTCACTCCAGTCCGAGCAACGATGTGACTACACTTGTCAGGCGCCGTTCGGATCGGCCTCTGTGCACGGGAGAGTACATTCATTCACGGTACGAATCCCCTGTATAACGACACACACTCTCTTTTGTTTCCTCACTCTGCCGTCCGATAAAGTGTCTGTGCATACTTCGCACCGCATGCATTATTAATACACAGCTAGATGCTTCTGCTTTTCGATACTTACGGTCGCGGCGGGTCCAGGGCGGGGCACGTACGTAGTGGATAAATAATGCCAGTGGAAGACTTGCACTGACTGCCGTACCAAGTATGCACTTGTAGTAGCCATGACGAATATCGTTTACATATACGTGCGGTCACCACCGGTCCTGTACTATGCAGTCCTTCTCTTACTTAAATGCGGCAAGCTTGGGATCACCGAGGCACGTCTACTTAATAGTTAACACGAGCCGCGCTTGGCAGGCATGTACAGTATGCATGATGCTGCGTGTGTCCTCATACTAATAAGTACTCCTGATACCTGCCTAGAGTGCCCTTTGTAGTAAGTTTGTACTGTACCCAATACATGCGGCTCCGCGTTGGGGTCAAATCCGCATCATTCGGCCAAATAATTCCCGATGCGTAGTAAAGTTGGCCGGGGCATGCATACTATTATTACACACAGTCTTGCGAAAGCATCAATCAGCCTTCTACGTGCGAGTGAGGTCGCTCTGCACAAAGTCAACCTGAAACATGGACAGCTCGAGACTGTCGCTCGGCCTCGGCCCTCACGGCGACGGGCCAATGCACCGGGCGGTCTACGCCATAGGCCTCCTCACCTGTCTCTTCATCCTGTCCAAGATCATCAGCCTCATCCTCCTCTACACCCGCCCCTCGCGCCTCCACCGCTACCTCCACACCAAGGATGGGAAGCCCGCCTGGGCTCTGGTCACGGGCGCCACCGACGGCATAGGCAAGCAGCTGGCGCGCGAGCTCGCCGCACGCGGGTTCAACGTCGTCGTGCACGGGCGCAACCCGACCAAGATGGCGGGCGTGCAGGACGAGCTCACCAACGAGTTTCCCGATCGAGAGTTCCGGGCGCTCCAAGCGGACGCCTCGGCGCTGCCGTGCTCCCGCTGCGCACCCGTGGGCGCCGGTTCCGCGCCCGCCAGGGCGGCCCGGAGCAGCAGCAGCCACAAGGACGACGGCGACAAGCCCGCGCTCGTCGACTTCGATGCGCTCGCCGGGCAGCTGTCGGACCTCCACCTGACCGTCCTCATCAACAACGCGGGCGGGAACCCCTACATGCCGGTGTACGCGAACCTGCAGGACAACTCGCCCGAGAAGCTCGTCAAGATGGCCAATCTCAACTCGCTCTTCCCCGTGACCCTGCTGGCCAGGCTCCTCCCCCAGCTGCTCGCCAGCGCGCCCGCCCTCGTCATCAACACCAGCTCCATGTCCGACGTGGGCCTGCCCATGCTCTCGGCCTACTCGCCCACCAAGGCCTACCTGAACAAGGCCGTCGAGGTCGTCGCCCGGGAGCTCGCGATGCAGGGCCGGGCGGGCGACGTCGAGGTCATGGCAATGCGCATCGGCGAGACGTGCGGGACCGTGTACAACAAGAGCGAGCCGACCCTCTTCCAGCCAGGTGTGAGCACTGTGGCCAAGGCGATGCTGGCGAGGGTCGGGTGTGGGCAGGTCATTGTTGCGCCGTATCTTCCGCACGCGCTGCAGTATATTGGGCTGCTACTGACACCCGGGATGGTCAAGGAGAAGACGTTGATGGAGACGATCAAGGTGAGGTGGAAGCAGGATCAGGAGATGTTGAAGAAGGCGTGAGGGGGGTCCGCGTCGACGCGAGGAGTCTCTTCCTTCTTTTCGCGATCTGAGGTGGCCGAACCGAGTCTGCTCTCGAGCTTCAGCAAATGTGCGACAGGATGAACGAACAAACGTCGAGCGGCTGGAATGTATGTGTGTACTTGCTGGACCATGTAGGAAAACAAGCATGTATTGTTCTCCTTGCCGGGGCAAAGAGATCGGCATGAAAGCAAACATTCAGAACGCTTCCATTCGAAACCTGACCCAGCAGGTTTCCCAAGTAGTCATGTCGGGGGGGGAAATGTACGAAAACCTTGCTCTTTCGAACAGTGGAATTCGAGATCAGAAAGAGGGGGCCCACGAGTGTGGCCCAACCTCATTTACGCACGGTACCACCTGAACATCACGACCGGAGTAGGGATCATACTGAAGATAGAGGACTTCTATGCAGCTGCCGCAACCTATACTACAACGGCCGTCCGCCCAGGCCCCGAGACCGCTCCGAATTCATCATCCTTCTTCTATAAACTGCCTTGTGATGCGCAACCCACGCAAGCCTCCCCTGACAGCTGGGCCAGCTGAGTTTACCAGTACTCGGGCTTGACGAAGTTGGCAAAGTTCTTGGGCTCCTCGTAGCCGTGGTGGTCGTGGCCGTGTCCGTGGTCGTGGTGGTCCTGGGGACCGACGTACTCCATCTTGTAGACGCTTCCGCACTCTGGGCATCGCTCGACGGGACGTTCGCGGGAGATCTAGTTTCCGTGTCGGTCAGCACGCGGCGGATCCTGCTGCACACCACCCTCTTTCCCAGGATTTGCAGTAGACATACGGTCAGCCAGATGACGCTGTGCGAGTCAACGGGGTGGCCGGTGCAACCAGCGTACTGCTCGTCACCGGCGGAGCGGACGAAGATGGGTTCCTTCATGGTGCCTTTCCGCGAGGCGTCCAGGGGCCTCATGTCGAAGACGTCGACGCCCTCCATCTTTCCGAGAATCTCGAGACGCTCCATACCGGTGGACTGCTCTATATCGGTGGGGACGGTACCGGGCTTGGCACCGGGACCAACGAGGTCCTCAACGGCCTTGACGTCTGCCATGGGTGTCAGTCAATCGTCTCCTTGAACCACCACTGCCACCTCCAAGGCGGCACCCGAGCCGCGAGTCGTCTCCATTGGCACATCGCGAGCTGTAGATGGACCGGTGGGGTGTTGTGCTGGGGGACGGCGTACCGGAAAGCTTCTGGACGGGCTGCTCGGACTTGACGGGAGCATCACCTGCAGAAGCATGCCACGTCAGTACTGGTTCTCCTCCTTTCGAGGTGATTGTTGCCGTAGCCTCCTCGGTCCTGGGCGGACAGCAGCAACCATGAGGGCGTCCGTCGTCGACAGGACCAAGCGCAGGTGCGGATGGACCGAGGGTCGTGCCGTAGGACGTGCGGACTCACGGCGGATCATGGTGGTCGCGAAGGAGCGGCGCACGACGGGCGCGACGGCGGCACGTCGAGCGACGGCCACGGCGGAGCGTTGCAGGAACATGGCTGCCTTGGGGTCGACGCGGCGGATTGTGTTCGGTCGTGGGGTGGGTTGTGGGTTGGAGTGGAGAGGTCCCTCGAGGTCGGGGTTTCGCGGGTGGTCTGGCTGGTGTGAGTTGGTCGGCAACCTCTTTGGATTGTCGTCGAGGGATTTGGCGATGGGCTGATTTGGACTGGCTGCACGATGATTTGCCGTCACAGCTCCGGATGCTCCAGTTTAGCGCACGGACCGACTGCCCCCACGTGATTGGCCGGCTTCTTACGGAGTAAGTACGTACTGTGATACTTTCAAGTACCCAAGTACTTTGTACCGGACATCGCACCTTGAGCATCTACGCAGTACACCAGGTTATTCTCAACGATCTCTTGTTACCACGACTGATAGTTCTTCTTCAATCCATTTCTTGAAATTACAGCCAACAGGCACTCCTTCGCAACCGCGCCTCTACTTCTGCCTCTGCCTGTCGTCCTCGAGCTGGGCTCATCCTCTATCCGTAATAATTTCGTCCACTACGATATCTCCCTGTGCAGCTATTGGAAGCCCTCGCCGTCCAGTCACAGCTCTGATCACCTGGGCTTCACGAATGAAGCGGATTGACGCGCGAACCGGCCCCATTACCACTCCCCAGACAGCACATTGCCAGCCTTGTGAGCCTGGTTCCAGAGCCAGTCGATCAGGGGCAGCTATGAAGAGTCCTCGGTTGGACGACTAGAGTCGGAACTTGGGACGACAGGAGACATGCTGGTGGCCGAGCTCGCAGTCCTGCCCGCCGCAACCTGTTGGTGCTTCTCAGGCGGCTGCTGCTGGTGACTGGCGTCAGAACCTGCGACGGTCAATGCCGAGCTGGAGATCCGGCTAGTCTGTCCGCCGTTGCTGTCGTAGGATACCCTGTTGCGCTTCACGTGCTCATCTCTGTCGTTCCCAACCAGTCAGTTCTGCTTGCTGTGGTGCCCGTCGCGACAGTTGGACTCACCGGTGCTGGCGCGGGTGTCGTGTGCGACGTGCCGTGACGCTGCCCTGGGTCCAGCTGCGACTGAGTGGTGGGGAGGCATGGGTTGCGTTGCTGTCGTGGAGAGGGAGAGGCAGAGGCCGGGGACCGGCCGCCAGTGTGCTCGCGAGATTGGACAGGTCGGTCGAGGTCACGTTGTGCCAGTCGTGGGGCCCTCCAGAGGAGGTCTTGTTGTTGTGGTGGTGGACTTGACCCTCTGCAGCTCCGCAAACTCCCGACATGGCTCCTCCGTCGGGTTGCGAGGTCAAGGTCGATCCACGGCTTGCGCCCATACATGAACCACAAGTGTTGGTGGCGAGTGCGAACCGGACTTGCATCATTTCATCCTTGGCGAGGGTGACATGTGTCGTGTGAGCTTGGAGGCGTTGGGCCACCATCTTGTTTTGACGTACTGCAGGTTGATGATCACGGATGGCTGTTGGTCGAGAAAGACAAAAAAAAGTTGTCTAGGTATGGCCCGAGTCTAGGTATGGCCCGAGTCTAGGTATGGCCCGAGTAACTGCAGCCTGTCTTGGGAAAGTGACCCTCGCCGCACAGTGGGAGCCCTCCGGTTATTTTTGAAATGAAGCTTGTCTCGTTCTCCCTCCCACGTCTTGGGACACATTGCGCCCACACGTGCAGCCTCTCTGGAACTCTAGCACAACCTCACATTCAAGTCACCAAGACGGACAGATACAGGTATCCATGCGCCCCTTCCCCTCCGAACAGGACGACGGAAAGCATGGTCTTTCGAAGGTATCGACATTAGATACCGCAGTGGTGAGCGCAGACTGATGTCAGACTGATACAGCAAACTGTGTGCGGTGGCCTGCAGCGTTTCTCCAGCTCCAACAATTCACAAGAAGTCGTTTCCCTCCATAAATGATGTGTGGATAAAAGGGCCGGAGGGGATTGTTATATTGATAAGAGAACGAACTTGGGTCAGAAGGAAAGCAGATGTTGCAGAGGTCAGCTCAACAAAGCGCCAGTCTCGCAACCTGGGCGCTTCTCGAGGATGTGAGACACGTAGGTTCAGACTAATTCGGGCCGACATGCTGGAGATGAAGTTCTTTGAGCATCAAGATGAGTGTGTCTTGAAGAAAGACCAAGGAGCTTACGTCGTTGAAACTCTGTTGGAAGCGGGGAGTGGCACTACAGCGGCTGCCATGGTGTCCTTCATGCTAGCCACGCATCATCATCCGGAATGGATATCCGCGCTCCAACAGGAGATCGACTGCGATTTCGGCGACAAGAGGCTTCCAAACTTGGACGACATGCTAAGTCTGCCCACCGCCCGTGTCAGTGTGAAAAGGGACGCTGCGGTGCAGACCGGTCACCACGCAAATCAATGGTGCGTCAGATTACTTGTCCGTACTTTGATATTCATGTAAGAGCTACCTGATTATCGTCTTGATTCCACTCCAAGACCTGGACGCACATTGGCAACCTCTCCTGTTTTCAAGATAGAGGAGGCCGTTCGATTGAGGGTTGACCTGGTCGATCACACTAGAAGGCGTCATATCGAAGGAGGTCACGCTGATCGGATGCTCATCTCGCTCGGGGCGGTATGCCGTCCAGATCGTCCATAAAATCCTCCAGATGCTCGGCAGCGTCCAGTGTGCCTGGCACGGGCTTGTGGTCACGAACCTCCTCGATCTTCTCTTCCACGCCACCAAAGATGACGCCAAAGTCGGCGTACACGTCTTCTACGTCGGCGAGCTCCTCGACAAAGATAGTGTTCGGGAAGCTCAACGAATCCTCGTCTCCTTGGTACCCATCTATCGGCCTGGTAGTGTTCACCCTGGTCGCTCGTAGCTCGGGTAATCGAGGAGGCCTCGATGGAGCGTGCTGTGGACCAGGATCGCGGACAATCCTGACTGCTGTCGACGAGTCGGACTCGAGGGAGGAAGTTGCCTCTGAAGCACCCTGCCTGACTATACTGGTCGGATTGCCCACAGATTGGACATTCACACCTCCCAGAACCAGACCTGAACTCGATGACAACGTACGCCCTTCCACATTGACCATGGCGTCGCCCTGGTCTCCCACCCCGCTATAGACCCTCCGCTTAATTCGATTCAGCATTGCCGCTCGACGTACGATCTCGGCAGGCCCATGACCACAGACCTTCTCGGCGGGGATGTGTCCAACTCCTCCGAAGACCCCCAAGGCACGTTCTGAAGAGCCTGCATTCCCAATCTGGGACACAGCTGCGGCGGCTCGCCGCAGGAAAATCTCGCCTCCCGCCGTTATTTCCCGGTTGATTATGTGCGTGGCCGGCAAGGAGTAGGGTTGAGAGAGACGAGAGGTGATCAACTCACGGCGTAGTCGACGCTTCTTGCAGCTGAGCGAGCCTGTAAAAGGCCCGTCGACGTCGTGTATCGGCCGCGTCCGTTTTCTCGTCACATGATGCTGCTCAGGGCATGGGAGGACGGGAGGCTGCTCTGAATGACAGGTCGACGAGTATTTCGCACACGACGGATTGGCCGACTTGCGAGTGTGTCCAGGAGCATGCCCTCCGACAAGAGATCGTCTAGTTGGAGTTGGGGGCGGCATCTTCCATTTGTCTTGTAGCGTTGTGCTCCGTAAGACACCAACGTCTGCGAGAATCCGCGATGTCCGCGATGACAGCCATGATCCACGGCCCTGGTGAGCGACCCTGGGGATTTCTTGATGGTGCCACCGTTCCCCTGTCATAATTCCCGGTGACAACCATACATCTTCGAGCACCGGTCCCCTTCTTTCGCAGTATCTGACAGTGCTGGCGTTGAGACGGGAGATACTGAAGAAGTCCTGGGGATAGACTTGAAGACCAGTCGTAGGAATTTTCGAGTGCGAAGGGGCTACATACGTTCTCCAATTAAGGGGCCTACAGAAAGACGAGTTGATCAGAGCAGTCCGCAGTACAGCCAGCCAATGTAATATTTCAACATCATCTGCTGGATTATCTTGGCTGTCGTAAATGACCAAGCAACGAGGAGCATTTCAAATCATGAAGAGAAAGAAGAGGGGAAGACAGATATCACACGCGAGTGCGAGCTCGTGACTGCCTCTGCCCAAGTAAGAAAGCCAAGCGAGCGAGGAGGTGAGAAACTCGTGTTGCATATGCACAGATGCATGCATGCACCGTCTGGCCACGACTTGTCTTTCGTGCATGGGGGGGGGGGGGCGGGTGGTCCAGATCCGGACGGGTCGGGGAATACTCCCACTTTCAAGCAAGTGAGTGGCTCCACTTTTGTGTGTAATCTCCCGAACGGTCTATGTCCAAATATCAAAAAGATCTCACAACACCTTTAGATTTTAATATATTTATTTATTTTTATATTTAAATAAAAGCCACTTAATTATTTTATATAAGATTGATTTTATAAAGATAATTTTTAAGTATTAATTTATTAAATTGCTAAAAAAGAAATTTTAATATAAATATAAAAATATTTACTTGTAAATAAAAGTTATAACAAGGGTTTTTTATTAAAACTCCCTTTCTTAAATTAATTAAACTAATACTTTTACAACTTTTTATATAAGTTTCTAATGCTTTTAAAATTAAAATTAAATAATTTAGAATTTTTATCTTAATTATATATCTAAATTTTAATGAATCCAAATCAAGATTGAGGGAGATTGTTCTAAGGATTTCATCAGAAACCATTCGGGAGATTACACACAAAGGTGGAGCCACTCACTTGCTTGAAAGTGGGAGTAAGACAGGGCACCTTGACTGGTTGAGCACCTGTGAGGCACTTGTCAGCTTGTCAGCTTGTCAGCCCTGGCGCTCTCCTCCCTCGTGGTCCGCGGGAGCAAATATCATCGGCACTGACAGCCGAGACCATCCACCTGCAGCGCGGCCATCTGCGAAGCCAATGCCATAAGCAGCTGACAAGGCAAATCTGACATTGACCTTCCCTTTGGAGAGTCCCGCGGCAACTGGACACGTCAGGATCGGAGTCAACAGAAGAAATCGTTTCCTGTTTTCCCTTTATTGACGAGGGTGAATGGCACCGCGGTGACGCGAGAGCGTCAGAGCACCGTCAGAGCACCGAGGGAGATGTCGATTCTCGTCACCCTCTCACAAGAGGGTGCAGAGAGTCGGGCGACTATGCGACCCACCGTTCCACCTCGACATTGAGCTGCCTGAGACGACCTCAAATGTAGAAATTGGCAGCGCAGCCACCTGCTCTTCATCGAGATTGTCGCACCATCTTCCATTGCTGTCACGCGACGTATATATCTGTCCTCACGGTCCCTCGCAGCTCATGATGTCTTTCACTTCCGTCCGGAAATCGGAGATCGCAGGATATCGTACGCCGTGGGCGCATCCAGCGTTCAATATGTAACGAGACGGCGTCGTCTGGCGTGAAAGTGGGTTTCTCGCCGGGGCGATCGATGCCAGCTCTGGTTGATTCCACATCTTAGCACGGCCGGAAAGGAAGGTGATCTCTTTCGAAGATTCTCGCTTTTCACTCGCCATTCCGAAGTGTCTGCACACGTCGTACAGACAGCATTCGTCCCACGCTGCTTCATTGATGACCGGGAGACTTCAAACCATGTGTCACTCCCAGAGCAGTCGACAACGTGTGCTCCGTGCTGGTCAGGCGGAGTGGCTATTAGCATTCCTCGCTTTCGGGTTATTCTCTCTCCACATCCGATTTGCCAAACAAGTTGTCCTGTAAGTCATCTCATATCGAGGGATCTGCGTTCTCTTGAGACTTGAGCCTGCCCGAAATGATCGTCAACGACATTATTCAGACCTGGTGAGGCCCTTTGCAGCTTAGCATCCGCCCCGGACAGGAAGATGGGCGTCGCTGCCAATCGTATCTAGTGTGCGTGTGTTCGTTTCATGCAGCGTGCACTTGACGGCACGATGACGAGAGCGCCAGTGACGCGAGGCTCACCGACGGTGAGGCCACGGCGAGGAAGTGACTGATGAGGCCTCTCGCCTACACGGCCGCAGTAGCAGCTTTCTTGACTACTTCCGCTCTGGGCAGGACAGGTGAATCTCTGTAGGAAGTGCCGCTGAAAGGTCCTGCTTCGGAAGAACAAGACAGAATGATGTCCTTGAAGGACTGGGGAAGATAATTGGGCGATGTAGTGTTCATACGAGCGGCAGCTGCAAAAGCCGTCGAGACTGAGGCTGGGCCTTCGCATTGGACAGATTTTCCAAATCCGATGGGCGATTCCCGCCATGCGGACATGTCAGTTCCATTGCCGCCGAGGTGATAGTCACACGGCAATATTGCTTGGAAGCTCAAGCTGATGGTCGCCCTGCTGAGCCCGAATCAAGTACACCCTTAGCGTGCAGCTCAGGTATGCTGTTCAGCCGAGCACTATCCGAGGAGAGACCGCCCTCGTTGTTGATGCTGTATAGCAGATCTTGCCCTTTACCAGTGATTGCCCACCCGGTACCCATGTCCGCGAAAATCCAACCAGTTCCAGCACATGATTCGAGACTTGTATTGTGCAGTAGTTGAGGTGTAGACGTAGATCTTGATGGAGCAATTATGGACAACGAGTTGAGCTTGACCAGAAACGCTTTGAAATCGGCTGAAACGCGCCTCCAGTCCCCAACACAACACAGGAAGTCTCATCATATAGACACACACTCAGTGGCTGATGTCACCATCATACTCGGCAGTATGGATGTGCATGTGCCCTGGCTCATTGCGGGAGCCGAGCATCACGTGCATTGCCATCAAGTCCGAGAAGCACGGGGCTGGAGCCGACCATACTCTGGTCTAAATGTCCACAGGGCCCCCTTGAGGCTCAGGTTGCTCCCTGCAATGCGGAGCGTCCTACGATGGACTCTTCAGATTCCTTGTCCAACTTTCCGGCTCGATCTTTGGCTATAGAAGCCATGGCCTACCCGCACGCAGGTCAGTGGATCCTCAATCCTCGGCACCCGGCTGGACGCTCGACGCCGAAGTCGTACTCACGTTGATGGCCTCCTCCTCCTCGGCCAGACTATCACCGCGGTCAATGCGTCTCCTCATGTCCTCCACGATGACGTCTCTGGACCGGCCGTTCACAAAGACGACATAGCGAAGGCCCGGGAATTTGGCCTCGTACTCGGCGTTGAGGGCAGCCAGCTTCTCGGCGTCGGACTCGGCGCCAGACCGCAGCTGAGCCTGCTCGGCGGCGCTCTGAGCGCTGTCGACCTTCTTCTCGCCCAGACGAGGGTGGGAAGCGAGGATGGAGAGGAGGGGTGCCCGGGCCGAAGGGTCTGAATGCACCGTCTTTGCGATGGTGAGCAGCTGGTCGCGGAGGGTATCTATGAGCTCAGGATAAGACGTGAAGGTGATGGACCGGAGCGTTGACAGGGCGAGAGCGTGCAGGTCACGGCTGGGCTCGAAGAGGAGGTCCAAGATGGAGGTCAAGGTCGACTCGGGCAGTGTGCCCAGCGTCGTGACATCTGGGAGCACAGGCGCCATAGCGAGCGGCAAGGGTACGATACGGTACAGTACTTGGTATGTCAAGAAGTTACTGTGATAATATAGCTGAGCAATCTGACAAGAGACCCTTCTTGGTGATCACGCTGTGACTTGTGAGGCGTTTTCGTCTTCACCAGATGATATGCCACACACAGGGAATGGGAGATGGTGGTTGGGAGGTTTGGGAAGATGGAAGTCGGTAAATAGTACCATCTCTTGCTTAGCGCGCCCAGGTACTCGTATTGTCCATACAAAGTCGCATGCTGACAAGGTTAAGGTAGGTACCTGGCTTGTGTAGATGGATGGCGTACCGCAGTACGGTACTGCGGCGGAAGGCTGCAGAAATGAGCATGGGGTGGGGCAGGATACAGCGGTACCTGTAGTCTTGTACCTAGACGCCGCAGGTAGTGGGACCCAGTAGGGTACTCCGTACTTGGTGCAGAGTACCCAGCACAGACAGGGACAGGGATAGCAGATGGTGGCCCGTGCCGCTGCCAAGGGGCCTGCCGCGGATTTTCCATCAGCAATTGCAAACCAGGCCGCTGTTGTTGCTACTGCTGCTGCAAAACGCGCAGCAAGTGCAAGCTGAGGACAGAAGGAGAGAGACACAACCGCAGCAGCCAACAGCAACGCACAAGTTGCGCCTCTTCTTCCAAACACCTCTCCAATTGCTCTCTCTCTCTCTCTCTCTCTCTCTCTCTCTCTCTCAAGATGCTGTGTGCTAGTGAGTGCATCCCGGAGACCCAGAAAGCACTGATCCTACAAACATAGCATGGCTGCTAATCAGAGACAACAATCCTAGTCTCAGGTGAGGCTCCCGAGGAGCCTATCGTATCCAAGAAGACCGGCACTGTTTTCGAGAAGCGGCTGATCGAGAAGTACATTGAGGAGAACGGCAAGGACCCCATCACCGGCGACGAGCTCGACCTCGAGGATCTCCTGCCCATCAAGTCCGAACGAGTGGTGCGACCGCGCCCGCCGACCCTGACCTCCATCCCCGCCCTCCTCTCGACCTTCCAGAACGAATGGGACGCTCTCGCCCTCGAGACCTTCAAGCTCAAGCAGCAGCTGTCGCAGACCCGCGACGAGCTGGCCAACGCCCTCTACCAGCACGATGCCGCCGTCAGAGTCATTGCGCGCCTGACCAAGGAGCGCGACGAGGCGAGGACTGCGCTCTCGAGGGTCACTGTCACGGCTGGCGCTGGCGCTGGGACAGGTGCCGCTAATGGCGACGCGATGGCAGTGGACAACGAGGCGCTGCCCGACGACCTCGCTGAACACGTTGACGAGACGCAGGCTACGTACGTCCCGCCACCCACAGTGTCCACCTTGAAGTTTGCGACGCACCAACCCTTGCTGACCTTTACCTTACCAGGCTGTCCAAGAGTCGCAAGAAGCGACCAGTACCGAGCGGCTGGGCGAAAGCCAACGAGATTGCCTCCTTTGCGCCGCAAATATCCGAGTCCCTACCCGTACCGCAGACCACTTCCCTCGGGGCAGAATCGGGCTACGCCGTCGTGGGTGGCTTGAAGGGAGACGCAGCCATCTTCTCGGTCGCCGCCGGTCAGGTGGAGCGGTCCCTGCAGGTGAACGAGCCCATCACGGATACGCTGTGGCACGGCGCCAAGGTTGTCTTCGCCACCTCCAAGGGATCGGTCAAGGTCTTTGAGAGCGGCGGCGAGGTTGGGTCCTTTACAGAGCACGCCGGCCCGGCGACGGCCTTGTCGATGCACCCCGGAGGCACGATCCTCGCGTCGGTCGGAACCGACAAGAGTTTTGTCTTTTACGATCTGAACGCTCTCAAGCGGGTCACGCGTGTCTACACCAGCACACCCCTGACGGCGTGCGCATTCCACCCCGACGGCCACCTCTTCGGCGCGGGCACCAACACGGGGGACATCAAGATGTTCCTCACCAAGACGGGCGAGGAGGCGGCGACCTTCTCGCTGGGGGCGCCCGTCGAGGCTCTCGTCTTCTCGGAGAACGGCTACTGGATAGCGGCAACGGCCAAGGGACAGACGACGGTCACGGTGTTCGACCTTCGCAAGGAGGGCAGCGCGGCGACGGCCAAGGTCTTGGACATCGGCAGCTCCGTGCAGAGCCTGGCGTGGGACTACACAGGCCAGTACATTGCGACGGCCGGGCCGTCGGGGGTCACGGTGCAGCAGTACGCCAAGAGCAGCAAGAAGTGGAGCGAGGCCCTGCAGAGCGCGACGCCTGCTGTCGCGGTGGCGTGGGGTGAGGAGGCAAAGAAGCTGGTGACGGTGAACGGCGACGGTGTCATCTCGGTTCTGGGCGCCCCGGACGAGTCGTAGGAGTATGAATGTCTTGGACGCTGCTGGTGAACGGGGTTGTCGACGGTATAACGGGTGGCCTGGTTGGGAATCAAAGACGAGGCGGCCTGGCTAGTCACGCATTCAACAAGGGTCAAAGGAGGAGGAGCAGAGGCGCAGGTGCAAGGCTTGTATAAATATCAGGAGTTTCCATGCGACAAAGGGCAAAAAAAAAAAGGGGTGGCATTGATGACGTTCGTTTTATGGGAGGGCATATTGCTTTCGGCTTCAGAGAATAATTTGCGGACGACACAGGAATTAAAGTACCTACAGTGTTGAACATGGAAAGGCACTCTTCTTGGTCGATGAGGTCCATGCCCCAGATGTCACTGTGTTTATTTCGTCCAGCCCCCCCCCCCAACCTAGTCGACACCACTCCAAAAAATCCCAGACCCAGGCTCGGCATATGGTGGGGCTTGCGGTCATGGTTTTGCATGGGTCGGGGCAAACAAACAACAATGAGGGGAGATGAAGGGGGAGGGGGGGAACCAACTACAAAGTACAGACTGTACCTAATAATAAGGCTGGATGTGATTCACAGTACGGCTCTGCACATCTGCTGAACGGGTTCCAGTGCAGGAAAATCCCGTACAACAACACTAGTCCAAGACAGACAATCACACATTTGCATGGGCCAAATAAAACCAAACCATGCCATCACTGATTTTGCTTGCTTATTACTCACTCAATCTCTTCCACTGCAGGATGATACAAGTACAAACATAGTACCGGAACTCTTACTCCTGCTCCCACTCCTATTTTGCTACTCCGTACAAACAGGCGAGGATTGCAGGCTCTTTAATTCCTTCTCAGAGTTTCTTTTGTCGAGCCCCTGCGGCATCAAATTCAAATTTAGTAATCACGACTGCCCTGCAGCCACCTCGAACTTCTCCGGATGCTCCAGTGCTCTCTCTAGGTTCTGCATCTGCCTCTGCCTCCGAGTCTGCCTCTCGCCACCCACCGTGTGCCTGCATCTGTCTTTTGAGGTGCACCTCGCTACTCACGCCTCAACAGCTTTGTCTCGTGGAGGCTACGTCTACGCTCACTTCACGTGTTACTCCAGTCCCGGACACTTGAAGTATTGTACGGACACGCCGCCATATATAAAAACTGACGCGGCGTGGGGCTTATACTACTGAGCTGTTGCGGGCTGGATCTAGTTCTGGATCTGGCTCTGCCGGCTTCTGCAAACAACCCGCCCCCCTCCCCCCCCAAAACAAGGACAAGGCGAGAAAAGGCATTAGGAATAAGAACACCCGGACCCCCCAGAATGGACCAGGACCATGAGTGACTTTGACTACGGCAACGCGTTTGGCGTGGGAGCTGGCCCGTTCCACCCGCTGCACAACCGCCACGATCTCGGCGGCGGATACGACCCCGACCTCGACCCCGACCTCGACCCCGATTTCGACCCTGACATCGCCGTCCACCTCGGCCTCAATTTGGGCCTCGACCTCGATCACGATTTTGATTATATGGACGTGGACGTGGACGTGGACGTCGACGAGAGCGACAGTCCCTCCTTCGACGACGACCCCCACTACCGACATCACGACGATCCCGCACAGTCCCTGCCCTCGCTGTCGTCCCCCGCCCCCTGGCTCGACGACGACGACCGCTCTGATCCCGACCAATTCGACGGTTTCGAGGGCGATTCCGACGAGGACGACGACGAGGCCATCATACTGGGAGAAGACGGTCCTGCGCTCAGCGACTCGGGGAACGAGTCAGATCGGGACAGAGACCACAACCTTGACGAGGATCACATATTTCACTTGCCAGGCTATTTGTCTGACCATCTCCCGGACATCCATCATCGCCGCGGAGGCCAGGCCAGACCGGGCACCGTCGGCGGCAACTCTCTCGCCTCCACCGTTTCCCTTTCCTCCAGTTCTCCTTCTGAGTCTGGCTCTGGACGCGACACGGCGGCACCTTCCTCGCCCCCTTCCGCCTCTCTGAATCCCGTTTCCGAGTCTGGCGCTGGTTCCTCGCACCCTTCCCTCGGCTCTGCCCCAGCCTCCGAGTCTTCGTCTCCATCTCCGTCGTCATCGCCAGCACCATCGCCACCGTCGCAAGGGTCATCAGCCTCCGGCCCCAGTTCCGACTCCGGCTCTGCCTCTGCCTCTGCCTCTGCCCCTGCTTCGGCGTCGTCGCAGGGACCCGCGGACCCACACCGCCGGCGCCAACGCTTGCACCTCGATCCAGGGCAAGGTCCAAGTCCCATTCCTTTCGAATTCAACAGCAACAATCGTCACAACAACCGCCCCCGTCCCTCGCCACGCCGCTCCAGCCCAACGCCCACCATCCACCCCAACCGCCGCCTGCCCGGGCCCCAGTACTACCACCCACCTCAACACGCCCCACGCCACCGGCCTTCCTACTCTCGTCACAACAACGTCTGGCCAGCGTCGGGCTCGTCCGATCGCGAACTGCAGCCCCACCTTCTTGGTGGACGACCTCGTCTTGGAAACCGACCGCGTCCTGCCGCCGTCAGGCCCCCCTCTTCTGGTGACGACGACGACCATTCCGACCGAGGACTCAACCACCCTCGCCAGAACGCACGACAGCCCCCGCGCGCCGGCCGTCCCAGCCCAGAAATAGATCTGGAGGCCTACCTCGACGGTCTCGACGGTCTCGACAGCGAGGACTCGGAGGACATGGATGCTTTTCTTTCACGCGAGGATCGACATCAGCGCTCGAGGGCCCGTCTGTCGGCTAGGAGACCTCGGGACGCTCGCACGCCACACAGGGCTGGAGGACTGGATAGGAGGCAGACCCCTCCCATCGATTGGGGTTCTGACGGGGAAGAAGGAGCAGACATGGACGGAGATGATGAGCTGGTCGAGGTGGTCCTGGACCGCCACGCGCAGGGCCCTCCTCCGTTGCATGAGCACCATCACCACCACCACCACCACCACCACCAGCAGCAGCAGCAGCAGAGACCGCACCACAGGCAGCGCACACTACACCGACAGCCCACGCATCGCCACGGCAACGCTCCACGCCAGGGCGCGGCAGTGGACGTGATCGATCTCACCGAGGAACCCGACAGCCCTGTCCTGCTCCACAATCGACCCATTCACCTCCGTCGAAACGCGCCTGATCACCATCACGAGAACCGCGGCCAGGCGAGCGATCCTCAACAGCAACAACCTCGAAACCCGAGACGCCAGATGTCCCAGAACGGCCGCCACCCCTCTCTTGCCCGTAGCGATGGCAGCATCTTGGGCCAGCCCCGCCCGCCGGTCATCGACCTCACCAACAGCCCGGACGAACCTGTCCGAGATGCAGAAGAACTGGAGGTGGAACTGGAACTGGAAGAACTCGAGGAGGACTTTGACATCCCTGTCAACCGCCGTCTACCTGCACCAGTTCCTGCCGCACAGCGCGCCCACCGCCGAAGCGTCGAGTTCCTCGGGCTCGGCCGCATCCCCAACTACATCCCCAACATTCAGCGCTTTCGAGATTTCTTTCCCGGGTTCCTCGCCCAGATGAACAATCCAGACGCCGAGGTGCAGATTCTCGAACAAGTCATGAATCCTCTCGGCGACAACCAGCCTCAGTTCAACTACCAGGCCAACGGCTTTGGTGTGTATGCTGGCCGCCAGCCTACGCCAAAGCCCGACTTCGAGGCGCCTCCTGCTGCCCGCCCTGGTTTTACCCGCAATACCGGCAACGACCCAGAGACCGGAGAGGAGATGGTGGTCGTCTGCGCCAGCTGCGACGGGGAGCTCAAGCACTCGCCCGAGGACGACGACGACGGTCCCCGCCCCGCCAAGCGGCCCAGGAACAAGAAGGATCGCGAGGAGCATCATTTTTGGGCCGTCAAGACCTGTGGTCACGTACGTCACCCCCTGCAAACCCCACGGTCCCCCATTCACAGAACGCACCTGCTAACATGTCTCGTGTCAAGGTCTATTGCAAGAACTGCTACGACAATCGCAAGAAGACCAGCACCAAGGACTACGACAAGAAGTTTGGTTTCCAAGTCGACACCTCAACCAAGACGCCCAAGATCATCTGTGCAGTCGATGATTGCGACTCGGACGTGAGTGCCAATAGTGTCTGGGTTGGCATCTTTATGTGATTACAACCTGTGCTGCCGCAGGAAAGGGAACCGCGACCCTTTTGTTTTGTTTATGCGGTCACTACAGATTCCCGATGATAAGACTTGGTGACAAGACACATTGCACGGCGTTGAGGAGTCTTTCTTCTTAAATTTCGGACCAGGTGGCATGGACGGACAAGGGACGGTGTTTTGCAGGCTGGTTTGTGGACTTTTACGAGAGGCCAGGGACGAAGTCAGCATCATGGGAGAGACAGCTTTCTACGCAGGGAGACTGGGTCAGCATATCGGCGCTCAGGTTCAAGGACATCTGGGTCCCACCGCTTTTCTCTGTGTGCATATTCTCTGGCAGGCAGCTACTAAGCAGCCTCAGCATAAGCTCTAGTGCTCAAGTATCTTTGAGAGAATCGTGGCCTTACTGTTCAGTCGCAGGTCACAGGCACAAATACAATACGTGACGTCACACGTTCACTCGGCTCTGGTGATGCTTCAAGAGTCTTGGGAGTCCGGTCCTCCCATCTTTGGCGATGAAGACGCTGCTTCTCACGCTTGACGTGTCGTGTCTGGACAGCTTGCACTGCAGTATCCTTCTGGCTCGTTTTGTTCTGCTTACAGCATCGCCATGGAATTTCGAACTTGACAAAACGTCTCTCAGCCCAGGATGTACGGGTGCTATCTCACAAAGAGGCGATGCTCTGGAATATTGTCCTTAGAAAGCCTGTCCTTTGTCCATCCGTCGGTCCGTCGAAGGCGAGAATTCAAGCATGCGCGAACAGGCAAGCAGATGACATCCATCGAGGATCTGCCACAAGCATGATTACTGTCAGAACTCGAAGCGCAAGAACACCTCGCGACCTTGAGGCGGAGCAGGCATCTTGGGTCGCTTTCTTCAGAGCTGCCCGCCTGAAAAGCCGCCACGTTGGGATCGACGAGTCCAGCAGTGTAAGCGGCTCGGGACACACCCGGTTCATCTCGTCCAGGAGCCTCACGATCCGGACTCTCGACCTCTCGAGCTCAGCATACCATGTTCCGAACCGGATCCGATCCACCCTCAGATCCGCCAGCAGCGTCGTGGTCGTGTTCGCCATGTGCTCGAGTATACCAATGGCAAGTCGCCCAGGGAGGCAGGGGCGGTGGTAGTTGAGCCAGAGAACCGGCAGCTCGGCCCCGAGGGCAAGCAGCTGGACCCTCAGGTGGCGGTGCTGCGTCTTGACAGCCTCGCGGTCCGTGGGGGCGTGAACCTTGTCCTCGTTCCCGTCCATATGGCCATCATCACCGACGAGAGCACCGCACATGCGCACGGCACCACCGTCATGGTCAGGCGCCCCGGAGAACCTGGCAGCCTCGAGACCCAGCGCTTGAAGGACGCGGCCGTGAGCTCTGCTGAGCTCTGGCATGAGACGGTCGACCCGCGCCTCGCATTTTGAACGGCGCAGCTATTGCTGGGCCACCAAAGCTGGCAAGTCGACGTTGCGTAGCGCCCCCTCTGCGGTAGGCGGTCCGCTGCCGGTGATATTGTTCGAGGTCCCGGACAAGATGGCCCACGAGGTAGTCCATCTGGGAGCAGTCTCGAGCGATGTCTCTGAGCTGGGAAGGGAGAAGAGGGTACTGGCTGCCTGCCTCCGAGTCGGCCTTGTCTTCCCATTGTGCCATGGCCGAGTGTTGATCCTTCTGTGTCTGCGTCCGCCATGACAAGTATTGAACCCTGGCCTTGGCCTCGAGGCGGTAGCCCGGAGCTGCGGTGAGCCATGGATACAAGTTCACGGCCGAGTCGAAATCGCCCGAGGTATTCCAAATGCCTTGGACCCGTCTTGCGAACCAAGGGCTGCGGATGCAGACGGAGGTCCACGGTTGCGACAAAGATCTTTGTGCCCGCCTCCATGCTTTGAGGGCGTCTTCACAGACTTCTGCCGCACTTGCTGGGGATTCGAGAAAGACCAGCCCGAGGACATGGCTGTGCCTCCACGTGTCCCCTCCTCTGAGGAACTGGCCCCGGTCTCCCTGATATACCGATGTCGAGTTGCATCTCTTCAGCGTTCTGGGCTGTGGTCTCGACGTAGCTGGGCGCAAACGGCAGCATTCTTGTACGGAAGTGCTGCGCGTCAGTGTTTGTGTGAATGGACACCGTATCCCCCCCCGATCGCTCCAGGCGAGAACAGAGCTGTTCGTACTCGCTTTGCTGGGGCAGGACGGCGTGGGCAACAAGACTGCACCTCCATCCGGACCCACAGCTCGAGAGTCCTTGCAGTGGAACAAGTCGCCGGCTCTCGCCCTGCGTAATAGGGCTCGCAATTTCAGTTGGTAGGTGCATCAAGAGAGACTCGGACGTCTGTGTACTGGTGGTTCTTCGCTTTCGGGGTTGGCCACCGTTGAGTCCGGTAGCAAGCGCACCAGGCAGCTGGGGCGCTTCCCTGAGCTCCCAAAGATTATGGCCCTGATCATCTGACTCCCTGAGCAAGGTCATGGAGGTATATTGAGCGTCATGTATGAGGCCGGGTCCTTGTCTCGGCTTGCTACGCGAGCGGTAGTGCGTGCTCAAAGATCAATCAACATCGCTCGGAGACTATAGGCAGGGAGGCCTGGCACCTACAGAGTTCGAAGGTCGAGAAACAAATTCCCGTGCCAGCTGGGTTTTGGGCGGAGTAAGGCTTGGACAGGAGAAGCGTTAGATCAGCACACCTTTCCAGCCAGGCCGGCGCCGGTACGAACACAACGGCAAGGTCAAGTACCCCTATGGTCAGTGTACTGTACGATATTCACGGCGATTCGGTCTCTGTGTTCGATTGCTCCTGCAGAGGATGTAGTGTATCTTCCCAGGTCGAGTCGTGATACTCTGCAGGATGGCTTCCTGTGAGACAGCCTCCTCCGCTGACCTGTATTGGTGGAGATTGTAACTCGGCGGGCCGGTAGTGGGTGTATAGTTGCGCTGGTCCTTTTTCAGTCTCATGTGCCCTGCTCACCCGGGGCACAACTCAGAGTACGTAACGGGACCGGATGACGTGGGTCTGGAGTGGTTTAGGGACGACTGTTGCAAAGCTGTCAACGGGTCACATGCATGTGAATTTCAAGGACTAGCACGAGCCTGGTATCCAGTCCAAAACGCAGACCTTCGAAGAGGCAGCCCAGAGGAACATAGCCTCCCGCCTCTCCGGAGGAAACATATTCAGCCAAAGGCTCACAGCAACCCGAGATCCTCCCTTCTGCCCTTGGACGTCAGATCGAGATAAGGCGCCTCTCCTAGCGAGCATACTCTGTCGCCGGCCCTCGCTTCCACGTAGTCGTAGGTTGCGCAGTGCCAGTTGCTCCGGTTGTCCCAGATGCCCAGGTCGTTCTTGCGCCACTTGAACCGCACCTGGGCGTCGTGGTTCTGAGTGACGAGGTTGAAAAGATAGCCGAGGAGGACGTCAGACTCATCCCTCGTGACTCCATTGATGCGTTTGGTGAAGCCCCTGTTGACGAACAACGACTTCCATCCCGTCACAGCTACGATACCCAAGCATCAGCATGACATTCTCTCGTCCTCATTCATAACGGGCGGGCGACTCGACGGCCCGACAAATCACACAGCACAGCAAAAGAACTTACGATTCGTCCGGATCACAGGATGCACCGCGGTCAGTCGGTCTCCTTGGTTCAGCTGGTTCCCCCGGACGCCCTTCCTCAAAGGATTTCCCAGCCGCTCGGCCTCGTCCAGGAAGAATCTGGCATCGTGCGTGGCGGTCAGTGACTCCAGCATGGTGCGCATGGCTGGCGACAGCCTGTCGTAAGCCTCGTAGCCCGAGGCCCAGAGTGTGTCCCCACCGGTCGGGGGCAGAGTATGGATCTTCAGCATGGCGTAGTCTGACGGGACGGGCTCGAAGGTGATGTCCGAGTGCCAGCCGGCCGAGGCGAACCTGCTGACGTCGGAGAGCTGGTGCGTCAAGCCGCCGCCCTTCTTCTGCTTCTCGCTGCTGATGACGGAGATCTGGTCGCCTAGCTCGCTGCCCTCTTCTGTGAGGGGGTGGACGTGCAGGCCGGAAGATTCAGGCTACACGCGTCACTTAGTCTAAATCTTGTCTCTTGCATGGTGCTGTGCAAATGCCTCCGGAAGCACCTACACATCCAGCCAGCTCTGTGAGACGCAACATCAAGTCTTTCATCTCTGTGGGGGTACAATCTTGGTCCCGGAGGAAAACCACACCCCGTTGTGAGACTGGTCCAAGGTCAGCCTACTTCGAGAACGAAGGACCCTCAGGAGGAAGATATATCACTGACTCGTGACGGCGAGGTCTCTGATCATATCGTCACCCCATTTCAAGAGATCCCTCACCTGGAGACCTTCATATTCACGACCTATCACCGGGGTCAAGTCTTGGTGCTTGAAGCTGTCCAAGGTGCCCGTGTACTTGAGCGGCTTGAAGAGGCGTGTGCGCGCCTGAGAGTTTCCGCCAAAGAAGTTGCCCTCACTCGCCGGAAGCTCGACTGAAGGCATGCTGACAGGTATGTCCACTGTGCTAGAGAGGAGTAGACGATGGCCAAAGACGTGGGTGTACTATGTATGTGTGCTGCTTCACTCGCAAGTTGTCAGGTAGATCGGGATAACAGGGGTGGTGCAAGAAGATATATGTATGTACATATATATATATATATATATATATATATGTGTGTGTGTGTGTGTGTGTGTGTATCATATCCCACGACGAAATCGACCGGGCCGTGTTGCACGCACCATCAGCCCATCTTCGTCCTCTGTATGTACTAGCTGACAGGCCCGGTGATCGGTGGGATCAGACGAGACAGGAACCCGCTCTGCTAAAGGACAGCTCCGTGATGGTAGTAGGTATTCCGTGGGTATGAAGTTTTGACTCGGCAATGACTCGGAACAAAGGGCAGTTCTCACTCAGCCGTCAACACCACTACGGAGCTGGACAGGGCAGCTACCGAGGCCGGAGAAAATGTCGGAGACGAGGACTGACGCCATCTTGACTGACAGTGAGGAATTGCGGCTGTACCCCCCCCCCCCCGCGCAAAAGAAGGCAAATTGGACCGACGTTGCATTTCATCCAGCCCCGTCCCGGGCGGCCCCTGGGGCCTGGCCTCCTTGGGAAAACGCTCCAGCTGCAGAGCAGGGCCCCTCCCTACGCAGCATTCCGCATCCATACCGTAGCACAGCAGCACACACGCCTGGCACACCACGAAGTTGATGTCTCCTCCGCGTTGTGGACACGCTGCCGACAGGGCCAGCCAGTCCCAACCGGATGGATCAGCTCACGGAGTTGGTCTGGCTGTCAAGGCCTATCATGCTTTTATTTTCCATAGGCCTTCCGGCGTGCGCCATTATTCCAGCCGGGGCCCCGATAAGTGAAAGCCTCGGCCCCGTGGCCAAGCTGTTAATATCATCGCTCTCCACCGGTGGGATCGCCAAGCTAGTCCTCGAGAGAGAAAAGGTCTGACAGGACACGCGATTTCCTCTGGTCAATGTCGTTGGTACTCTAGCCAGTCCAGTCCTGCCGTGACCTGGCCGCGAGCGTGGACTGATCCGATCGTGTCTCGCCCCGGGGCATATATCCACGTCTGGTCCTCTCCTCGCAGTCGGAGGGCTGTCCTTCCCAGCATCTTCTCTTGAGCACGGACTACCTGCGACTCGGGCCATCTTCATCAGAGGCCACAGTCGAGCCTCTCTGCGCCCTGCAGCCCCAAGATGGACACCAAGGATATCGAAACCTCCCCGGCAAAGACTGCGAGCGATGGCGGTTCCATCACCCAAGTCTCGGACGCTCAGGTTGGCCGCGACCACCTCGCACACGCCATACCTCCCCACGATTCCTATGAGGGAAAACACCGCTGGGACCCCACAGCGACGTGGACCGAAGCCGAAGAGCGACGAGTTGTGCGCAAGTGCGACATGTACCTGCTCAGCTGGTTGTGCGTGATGTTCTTTGGCCTTCAGCTCGACCGTGGCAACCTGTCCAATGCAACGGCCGACGATCTGCTGGCCGACCTGGGGCTGTCGACAGACGATTACAATAATGGCACCACGGTCCAGCTCCTGGCCTTCCTTGCGTCAGAATTCCCCGTTCAGTTGCTTACCAAGAAGTACGGCTTTCGTTACATCTTGCCGACCATGAGTATGTACACCCCCTCCCCCCAACCCACTGTGCTACCTGGCTTCCTCAGAGAAGAAAGGATGGAAGACACAGCTCTCTGAGCGTTGCAACAAGACTTTAACATACAACCAGTGATGTGTTGGGGCTTGGTGTCCATGTTCCAAGCCTTCATGACAAACCGGACGGGATTCTACCTGACACGCGCCTTCATCGGTCTCTTCGAGGGAGGCTTCATCCCGGGTACGATCTTGTTTGCAACGTACTTTTATACCTCAAAGGAGTTGTCCGTTCGGCTCGCCACGTTTTGGTCCACACTCAGTCAGTCACCGCCGTGATAACCCTAGATTCCACCTGTTGGCATCGTCCACTGACAAGACGTAGATATTGCCCGCGTCATCTCCGCGTTGTTGGCCGCAGGGATCCTGGAGATGAGAGGTGTACAGGGCAAGCCAGGCTGGTTCTGGCTCTTCCTGATTGAGGGCTTGCTGACATGTGTCATTGCGTTCTTCGTAAGTTGTCTCTACATCGAGCATACCGAGACATAATATGCTCTGGGTCCGAATGTTCCCAAGGAGGTTATAAGACCACCCCAGAGGAGTTTCTCCTGGGAGACAGCTTCACTGACATTGCAACTCCCTGGGCAGTCTATTCTTTACCTACCGACATCTCCAACATCGACCAAAGGGGTCCTATGGAGAAAACCGTGGTTTACGGAAAGGGAGGAGGTTATCATGGTCAACGTGAGTGCCTGACGGCATCGTCTGCAGCGCAGCGCAGAGCAGAAGCTTTTGGCGCTGTTCGTGGCTAATGCGTATTCGAAATAGCGAATCCTCCGCGATGACCCTGCTAAGGGCTTGACGGCCATCCAGGAACCAGCCACATGGAAGGACATCAAGGAGACCTGGTCTGACCCGTCCATGTTTGGCCTCTACTTTGTCGGTCTTGTGGCGTACATTCCCGCGACACCAGTATCGTCTTACTTGACTCTGACGCTGAAGAGGCTCGGCTTCTCGACCATGAATTCCAACTTCCTGACGATCCCGAGTGCGATTCTGCAGATTCTAATGATGCTGCCACTGGCATGGAGCAGCGACCACTTCAACGAGCGAAGTTTCCACGCCTTCTTCGGGGAGTTCTGGATTATGCCCCTCCTGATCGCCCTCGTTTCCCTTCCCAACGGTGGCAGGGACTGGGACCGGTTCAGTCTGATCACGCTGATCACCGGCTATCCGTACTTCCACCCCATCATCTCGGCCTGGATCAGCGAGAACAGCTTCGACGTGAAGAAAAGAGCCATCACCGCGGCGACGTACAATGTGATTGTACAGATCGGATCGCTCATCGGCAGTCAGATCTACCGGTCGTGGGACTCGCCCTACTACCACGTAGGAAACTCGGTGCTCCTGGCTCTTTGCGTGCTCTCGCTGCTGGCGATTCTGGCGCAGAGACAGTTCCTGGTGTATCTGAACAAGAAGAAGGAGAGACAATGGGCGGCGATGAGTGCTGAGGAGAGAAAGGCGTATCAGAGCGATAAAGAGACGCGGGAGAATGATGGCAACAGGAGGTTGGATTTTCGTTTTGTGTATTAGGCGGCAGCAGGGCCGCCGACATGCTTCCCTCACCGGTTATCACCCTGCCCATACCGTAATATTGCAGATACCCCCTGGAAAAACAACAAATCAAACACATCGTAGTCTGATCGCCTTTTAGAAGAAGACTTCTTATGTTAGAACGATGGCCGTCTGGGTGTTTAAGTTGTAGAGTCTGACCAAGGCTCAGTTGCCAGATGGCGGGAGCAGGAGAAGTCGCAGTGTCCCACTTGCTTCGTAGGAAATAAATGATCTCCCATGGTATACAGCCCTGTGAGACAGTCTCCGGTAAGATAAAACCTCTTCAACTACAGTCTACCTAGGTAGATAAGTCCTGCCTTTTCGAGACACTCCAGCGTGCTTGTGTGGCGAATCGAGATGTAGCATAAATTGTTCCGGTCACCGATGGTTGGAAAGGATACGAGGGAAATACCGTACATGTACCTAGGTAGTAAAAAGTCTGAGGCAGCGTGAGCTTCGGGGAAGGGGGGGGGATCATTACAGACCTGCCCGATGAGGTCTCCATCATGTGATCATGTATTGCCAGGTATGCATCGCTTTGTCTCGTAGCTGGCATGGAGTCGAATGTTTCCTTTATGGAATCAGTCTTGTATGCCAACATACGTTTTCATACTTGAATTACCTGTTCGCATGCGAGACGAGATGCATTTCAATGTCATGAGGCGCTTCTTGGGAGCGCGTGCCTCGGGACGTTCAGATAGGAAGTCAAAGAATGGAACCACCGAAAAGTGGCACCAAGGCATGACTCCATTGTGGACTTCGATGGCGCAAGGCTGTGGACCCACCGATGATCTGGGGTAAAGTCGGGTCCCTCGTGGGTCTCTGCGACATGCCTCACCAGCAGCGAGACGAGCCTTGGTAGATCGATGGGCCCTGCGCCCGAAGCTTGGAAACAAGTCGGGCACGAGGTAGAGGCGTGAGGTCCGCCTCTGGTTCGCCTGTGTGCTCATCGCCCCCGCACTACCGGCGCACCAGTGTGGGAGCGTGAGTGTGGGTGGGTGCTCTGGCAGCCTGGTCGAGTGTGTGAGAGAGAGGGTTGGCCGTGGCCCCCCTGACCGAGGAGAACGTTGGCAGAGCAAAGACTCATCCTCACTTCCAATCACGGCATCGTCCAGCCAGAGCAGAATCCAGTGCTACACAAACAAAATATCACCAGGAGACTAGGAACGGCCCGCCAGTGTAGAAGTACACGCAGCAGATCGATCGGCTCGTCAGGGATCTAACCACCTACAGTCAGCCGCGCCAACACACACGCACACACACACAGAGATCCATTTCTCTGACGAGCCTGAGCTGTCAGCCAGCTCGTCAGCCGTGCAGAAATGTCGTCGTCGATACCGCGACGCAAAATCGGCAGCCGGGCCTGCGACGGCTGCAAGATCCGCAAGGTGCGCTGCTCCGAGGCGCCGCCCTGCACACGTTGCAACTCCATCGGGATCGAGTGCACCTTCAACAAGCGCCAGGCCACGCGCGGCCCCCGTAGCCTGCGTGCCAAGACCCTCGCTGAGATCCGGACGTTCCAGGAAGGCCAGCAGAGTCATGGATCGACAACCGCCGGCGCGGGCTCGGGCGGCTCGCCGGAAGGACTTTCGGCATCCCACGGAGAAATCAGCTCGTGTTCCCCAGGAGGCGGCTCGGAGCGTGGAGGAAGAACCCCTGTCTCGTCTCTCATCGTGCGGCTCTGTCTCTACAACCACCGTCTTTTCCCCGTGTGGCCTATCATCAGCGTCGACGATGTCATCGGCAGTCTGCTGCGCGATCCTGCCGACGCCGAGACATCGGGGCTCGCTAATGCCGTGTGTGCGGCCATTATCGCACAGCTCAAACTCCCCTTCGAGGGCAGGACGGATGATGACGATCCAGCAACGGCAGCATCCATGGCTGCTGAATGCCAGAGGGCGAAGGCCACGCTTCAGAGCATTGACAACGGCCCCGAGATGAACCTCAACATGCTACGCATTTCCTTCTTCCAACACATCTACCACGAGAACCTTGACCCCGGCGGCAGCAAATCTTTGTTGTTTTTACGGGAGGCCCTATCGATCGCGCAAATCATGGGCCTGCACCGCCGGTCGACATACACCTACCTCTCGGCAGAAGAGCAGCAGATGAGGCGCCGCATTTTGTGGTTGTTGTTCGTTACGGAGAGGGGTGTTGCCATGCTGCACAAGCTTCCTACAGTCCTGACATGGCAACCCAGCTTCCCTCCCCTGGATGGAGCAGATGGCGAGCAGGACGAGGCCCATGTGCTGCCGGCCTTCAGGAGACTCGTCGAGCTTTTTTGGACCTTCGACCAGGGCGGAGCATTTGACTTGATCCACGCCGATGACAGGGTTGATGCACAACGAGGCAACCGGTTAGACTTTCTCCAACGGCGATTGCAAGAAATGTCAGAGGAGGAGCAGGAGACCAACGAGGTCCAGAAAGCCGACATTCTAGTGACAAGGTCCTGGATGCAGACGGTGCTCTGGCGTGCCTCCACAAGGCGTTCGGCTGCCCATGAGCAAACCTGTTATGTGATCCAGCCCTACCGGATAGCCAACGACTTCCTATGCAACATAAGCCGGTATTCGAAGAACGCACTTGAGGCTCACGGGCCTACGATCGAGCTCAAGATCTACGAGATCGCCAGCGCTCTCACAGATGCTCTGTCCACGAACATGGACTTGTTGCGTACATCCGCGGGCATGAATTGCAGACCGGTCGACATGCTTATCCAACTCCAGCGACTGCTGGCATCATCTCGTGGTGGAAACAAGACGCTCTTGACGTTACTGTGTGCCCGCATCGCCGAGGTCGAGAATGGCGGGTCGCCGAAGCTCGTGACCAGCCCACCGGAGCTACCACTTGCGGCGGCCGATGGCGACGACGACGGCGACGACGAATTTGAAGCAGCACACAGCGGGAGGAGGAGGGTCTCATACCCGTTCTATTTCGACACAAGGCTAGATTTCCCAGCTCAGCTGCCGGCGTGGCCAGATATACGTCCAGAGTCGAGCCATGGCGTCAACGCCGACCCCTGTGGAAATCTAGGCATCACGTTCACACAGTTGATGAATGAGTCGTGGAACGGGTGGGCCGTAGATCTGAGTCAGATATCGTTGTGACAAGGAAGAAGAGGAGATTGCTAGGAATAGATGACGACGGATGAAGAGGCGTAGGCGTCAAGACTGGTTTGCATAAGGGACGAGCGACAAGGCCAGTGAAGACGCGAGCAGACTGAACTGGGGAGGTTGAATAGCCGCTTGGAATGCACCCGAAGAAGTATACCCGCACGATCCGAAATTCCGACCAATATGAGACCATGCACAAGAATGAACATGCACGATTTCAGGACCATCACCAGTGACAGGCCAAGTCGATCACTTTCTGCATGACACGCAGCATCACGGTGTCAAGTGTGAGGAAGAACCGTACACCGACGAGCCGGGACCGCCGGTGTACGTTGGTACCTCGGTGTCATGCAGCTACAGTCCCTGGGGCCCACAGTTTCTGCCGATACCGAGAGTTTCTCCGCTACTCCCAAGACTCGAGGCGAAAAACGCGGATGGAAGACCGCAGTGAGTCTCGGACTTGTCAGGTCCATTTTTGCGACTTTGATGGAACGGGTTGGAAGAGAAATTCTCCAGCATCGTCAGAAGCGTCTCCAAACGTCGTCGAGTATCTTGGAAGGACTGTCGCGAGTTCTAGCCTAGCAATCTCGCAGACACTATTCGTTCTCCGTGACAGACAGCATCAAGATGGCGTGGGAAGAACCTCGGAAGACTGGCATGGCCTATCGAAGGCTCGGTGAGACCATGTCATCGTGCGAACTGAATGTGAATCCGCCGACTAATATGGTGTAGGGAACTCTGGGCTGCATGTTTCGGTGCTTGGGCTGGGAGGTTGGCTCACGTGAGTGCTCGCGGCTCGCTCCCAAGACGGCACTGTGTAGCAAAGTCGAGACGATGGTAGTGTGCTGACAGAGAATGACCATAGTTTTGGAGGCCAGCTTGAGAATGGTGTGTGAGGTGCCGAAGCCGTCAACATTGATCAGAGGCTGACCCGTGGGACCAGAGAGCACATTCGCATGCATGAAGCAGGCCTATGACCTTGGTATCAACTTCTTCGACACAGCTGAGAGGTGCGCGGGAAGCCCCAGCCCACTCCAACGGCATTAGAACTGGGCTGACACGAAGAGATTGCAGCTATGCCGGTGGGCAGTCGGAGGTGGCGATGGGACAGGCGATCAAGAGGTTTGGATGGAAGCGCAACGACATCGTGGTGACTACGAAGCTGAACTGGGGAGGCCACAACGGCGAGGTGCTGGTCAACAACCACGGACTGTCGCGGAAGCACATCGTCGAGGGTCTGCGGGCGTCGCTGGAGCGGCTCGACCTGGAGTATGTGGACGTGGTGTACGCGCACAGGCCAGACCGGCTGACGCCGATGGAGGAGACGGTACGGGCGTTCAACCACGTGATCGAGGCCAAGGGCTGGGCCATGTACTGGGGCACCAGCGAGTGGGCGGCGGACGAGATCGCCGAGGCGTGCGGGATCGCAAAGCAGCTAGGGCTCATGGCGCCGATCGTGGAGCAGCCGCACTACAACCTGCTGTCGAGGAAGAAGGTGGAGGGCGATTTCCAACGCCTGTACAAGCGGTTCGGCATCGGCCTCACGACCTTCAGCCCGCTCCAGTTCGGACTGCTCAGCGGCAAATACGACGACAGCCCGGACACGCCACCAGCCGGATCGCGGTTCGCAAAGGGCGATGACAAGTTTGTCAGCTTCGTGCGAGACTCGTATGCCAAAGAGCAGTGGCAGTCGACGATAGCCAAGGCGAAGCAGCTGAAGGTAAGCCCACCAGCAGTGTGCACACGCACACTCACACCCTAGGATCGATCTTGGGGTGTTCGCTCAGTGCCATCGGAGACTGACACGGCAGCAGCCCATCGCGGACAAGCTCGGCGTCACACGGGCACAGCTGGCCCTGGCGTGGTGCCTGAAGAACGAGAACGTGTCGGCGGTGATCACGGGAGCGTCAAGACCGGAGCAGGTGGTGGAGAACTGCGCAGCGCTCAAGGCACTGGACAAGCTGACTCCGGACGTGTTGGCAGAGATCGACGGTATCGTGGGCAAGATTGAGCTGGACCCGGCGAGGCAGGACTAGTAAGGTCTTTCAGAGGGGAAAAGAAAAATTACATGAGATACAGAGACACTCTCAGGCTTGAGGGCAAGATGAGATATTGAAATATGAAAGCAGGGCATAGTCTCTTTGAATGAACTGGGATTTCGAACGATGAGAAGCTTGTACTGGTGTTTTTGGTGGAGGCCAACATGTGGAGGTGACAGGATGGAGGAAAGGAAGGGTCTTGATACGAAGCCTCATGGAGTTTCCCGGCTGCTCAGAGTCACAATTGAGAGGTACGTATGCGATCACTGAACCCTGGCCTCTACACTGCCTGACTGCATACTTAAGTACTTCAGTTGACCTGGCAAGGCAAGGCCTGGGTAGGCCCCACCTATGAAGTACAGTGGAGGCTGCAGTCTCTGGCACGTGCTCACGCGAGGTCCAGGTCCCCACCCCTGCGCCCACCCCCCCACCCGCCCCAAGTCTGAACTGATCCAATGTCAACATCACTGCTTTGTCTGTTGACGCGTCGCGGGGTCAAAGTCAAGGTTCACTCCTCCTGAAGTATCAACCCCAACGATCCCAATGAAACGTACACACACATACATACACACACACAAAGATACAGACAACACCAAGGATCCCATGCTTGCTCTCGGCATGGGCTGAGGGCATCACCCCTCCCCCCCCCCCCCCGCCCAGAGGTGTGGTTAATTGATTGATTGATTGATTGATTGGTGCAGCCTCCTCTCAGAGAGGCCGCAGGGAGCACCAGAGATGGCGCCAAGACAGAAGACCTTTGAGCTGGTCCCCAATGCCCCCGCCGGCATCCAGAATCATGGCCTCGCTCACGGCCTTGGCCAACAGCACTCGACCGACGCCCAGCCCATCTACAGCAAACCTCCGATGACCACAAAGCAGGCCAAGAAGCTCCACCGCCAGGCCAACAAGGGCCCTAAGCTCTCCAAGGCCGAGCAGCGCCGTATCGAGCTCATGGAACAGGACCGCATCCGCAAGGAGTTTGAGAAGGAAAAGGCCCAAGCCAGAGCCAGGTCTGCCAGGGAGAGGAAGAAGGCCAAGGAGGACCAAGAGAAGGAACAGCGCAGGAAGAAGGGACTTCCACTGGTCGAGGTCCATCCGAGCCAGGACACGATATCCAGATTCGTCAAGATCGGCAAGAAACGGGAACACTCAGCAGTCACCCGTCTCGAGGCTGTCAGGGAACAGGACACCAATACAGAGAACGACACCGACACCGAATCTCAGACTGCGACCGAGGCCGAGGGAGGAGGCAGAGATGAGGAGGATGCAGATGCGTCGGATAAGGAAAACCAAGGACCTGTAAACGCTTTGGAACCCGAAAGACAGCCCAAGAGACCGCGGCTCAGCCAGTCTAATGACAGGCGCCCAGAGAAGCCGGAGCCGAACTTGGCCCCTCGTCAACAGCCAGTCGTTGCGTTTGCCAAGATAGCACAGGCAATGGAAGCCGAGTCTGAATCCAGGGCCAGCAGCGTCGATATAGACGATCCCCGGAATGAAGCGCTGCTAGAAGACCAGCTCCTTGCGGACATCGCGCTGGCATCTTCGAGGAGTATAGCCAGCCGCAGCTCTCCTCACGAGAATGTGGATGCCGATTTACCGCTTCCTTCCTGCGCATCTCCGTCTGCGGTGGTGTCTGCGCCATCCAAGCGGCCTCCTCCGCCTTGTGGGGGTCCGCCGAAACCTCAGAAATCACCGCAGTCGGCCAAGTCACCGATCAGCAAAGGCATTTCGAACCCAGATATAGTTGCGTCAAGACCAAGGCACAGTGCACCAAACTCAGGTGCCGGCCGCTTCAAGAGGCCAACGTCGCCGTATGTGCCAGTGACGCATCAGATACATGCCATGAAAGCCTCCGGGGCTAGAATACGACCCGATCCTCCTCATTTCAAAGTACCAGCAGTACCACAGGCCTGTCAGTCTAGCGGACCAAGGTTTCTACCAAAGCATCTCCGAACGCCGCAGCGGCCTTCTCCGAACCACGGGCCCCCTGCGCAGGCCGCGACCGACGTACCGCCCTCGAGCACTCAAGTCTTCTTGTTCGATTTCGCAGATGAGCTCTTCCCAAGCCCGTCCCAGCAGGCGAGAGAGCTGGCTGACAGCTTGACTGAAGAGCAAGATCGTTCTTTCGCCAGGCCTATGTCTAGGCCGTTCGCAAACATGCCGAGTTCTCGTTCCGAGAAGCCCGCGAGTGGAGGAGAGGTCACGGCATCACATGTACGGGCCAGTCCTGGACCACCGCCACCGCAGGCGCCAATGCCAGTCGGAGATGATCCTCTTGGTTTGCCATTCTTCTCAACTCAGGCTTTTATTATGTCGTCCCAGGATGTCCGGGAAATCGAAACTCCCAGCAGGGAACGTGGCGCAAACAAGACCCAAAGCCTCAAAGCGGCAACGAATAGAGAGCTGGCGCCTACGGAAGCCCCAAAATGCCAGCATAACAACTCCACTGCTGGAGTGAGTCTGGCAAGGACTGAAAATCAACCATATAGTACGGTATCGACTCGGCCTTCGAGTAGGCAATATTCTCGAGATGGCAACCGGGCGGGATTAGTAGCTGCTGGGCAAATCGCTCTTTGTCCCGTCGAGCCGCAGAGTGCCCAACGAGACAGACGTCTATATGGCAACGAGCGCGTGCGTCAAGCTCCTTTTACGAGATCATCCGCACAGGATCGCCGAACTGGGCAGAATGCACCGACCCAGGCAAGCTGCTACCAACAGACTTCCCAACGGCAGCATTCCTCGGTTCCTCGAGTAACACCACGTCCAGACCCACAAAATCTCACTGCTCAAGCTTTGAACGAGAGCTCGACGCCTCGCACCTCTCCCCCAAGGAGGCGGATGTTTGGGTCGAGTGGACCAGGAGGCGAGATGCTGGTCGCAATGGAACGGAGTTACCAACAAGATCTACGCGAACGACGCGCTCGCGACGAAGAGCTCCGCGCGTGGGAGAGGCAGCTGCAAGCAGGTAGGCACACTGCTGCTGAGCTGGACATCGATCTCATGGACTTGATCGACGGCGACTCGCTAGATTCTGACCCAAAACAAGGTCTAGAAGGAACAGGTCGACATGTCCACGAGACTTCGATCCAGCGGAAGCAAGAAGTAGTGGCAGCAGAGACATTGGGGCCGGCACACCTCAGTCCAGACAGGTTTGAAGCTCCTCAGCATCCTGGTGGCCACAAAGCCATCTCTGCATCACAGGAGACAGACTATGGTGTCATCGAGGATGATGTGCTCGATCTTATTGATGACGGAGCATGGCTCGATGACTTGGATGAGGACATATGAAGGATAGGAAGGGCGTTTCAGCATACACTTTTCAGGAGATCTTGCTTATGCTTCGGAGCAAGGATTTTGTATTCATGGGAATTGCATAGCGGTGGAGTTTCAGCAAGGTTGAATACCTTGACCCGTTTTCGAGGAACTACCTTTAAAACATGGACCATTATCAAGACTACAGGCAGGTGTTGCCGTGTTGCCTCTTTCTTCGCGGGCAATCTGGACCTGCTTCTTCAGAATACCTATCCAGGTGTGGCATCGCAAGGGATCAAGGTACAGAGATCGATTCGCAGGCTTCGTAGGCACGCATCCTAGCGGTCTCGTCGAAATGGAAGCCACACACGCCATGTGCTACGTTCACGGTCCTCTATGTGTTCGGGTGTCCAGGCCCGCTGCCCCCAGCCCGCCTCACGTTCAACATCCGCACGAACGTGGCGGTAGAACGAAGCCTGTCGCCGCACGTGCTTGTATTGCAACCTGGACACAAACCCGGAGAAAGCTCTCCCAGATGCCGGGCAGAGGCGGGAGCGAGGTGGTCACTGGGCCATGAACAATGTGCATGGTGGTGTGTATCACTTGCCATCTGAGGACTGGGCGACATGTAACAACTCATGAATGAGTCAGCGCCGCAGGTACGAGGCGCTTCGGAAATAGTTATGTCCTTTGACGGGCAGTAGCACAATGTGATTCATTCCGCCTCATAGTGAACAAACGATGATGCTCATCGTGAACGTAATATGGCTTGCGGCAGAGAATATATAAGCTGGATACCTCCGTGGCTGGTGATTATGATCATATCCTGTGAAATTCTCAAAACATCTCATGAGTGTAGTGCCATTCGGAGTGGCCAAAATAGCATGTACAGCACAGGATCTCTGGCTGTGTTGACAAGGTGGGCCTTTTTCATAGCTCCCTGTTTTTCTATCTTACAGATTTCCGTCCGGACATCATGGCCGCTGTTATGACGACAAAAAAAAAAAAAAAAAACTTCTTCTCGAGCGTGAGAGACTCGCCTGTTGAATCACGGTGCTGAGCCTTCTCAACATGGGAAAATCCTTCAGAGTCGACATCGCCTGAGCAGCAAAGCCACGACTATCAGACCATGCAATGAGTTACTTTTGGGACACATGGGCTGACATCACTCACCGAGTCGTGGGTTAGGGCTTCCATTGTGACATGCGAGCACAATACACGAATTGCAGAAAAAAACATGAGGACTCAGAGACAAGTGTGGACAAAGTAAAGGAAGGCGAAAGGGGGACAAAAAAAAAAGGGGGGGGGGGACGGGTTGAGAAGGCGGTCAAGAGTCAAATGCAATGTTCAATATGAAATCAATTGCTACTACTGCTATCCCGGCCGGTCTTCATCCGCATCATCTCCTTGAGGGCCGCCGTCTCCGCCTCCTGCCTCGCCAGCTTGAGCTTGAGCTCGTCCCGGTCCCTGGTCACGTCCTCGAGGGCGTCCTCGAGCTCCTTGATGCGGTCGAGGCGCTTCTGGCGGTACTTCCTGGCGGCGATGGTGTTGCGCTGGCGCTTGAGCACGGCGTCCGGGTCCTCGTCGGCGGCGCGCTGCTTGGCGGCGCTCCCGGCGGCGTTGCGGCCGGCGCCGGAGCGGCTGGTCTCGCCGATGCGCGGTGAGCCGTCCGAGGGTGAGGACACGCGCGAGTGGTGGGCCCCCGCGCCAGCGCCGGTGGTAGAGAGGAAGTTGGTGTTGGTGGTGTCAGAGGAGGGCTGAGGGTCGAGGGTGAGGGACTGGAACTGCTGAGACTGCTGGTGAAGGTCGGCGGGGTTGCTGGTGATGTGGCGCGGCGCCACGAGGAAGAAGTCCGGAATGGTGTCGGGCAGGGCTTCCATTAATGCAGGGTCTGAGAGACCGGACGAAAACAGGGGAGCACGTCAGCCACGGAGCTTAGTACGAGGCTATCAAAAGCACCTTGGCCTTGGCCTTGAAAGAAGCGCCCGCCGGGTAAGTACCTAGGGTAGGGTACATCGCGACTCACCGAAAGAAAAGTCCAAATCTAGAGGCGGTGCGGCGGCGGAGTAGGCCTCGCCTGGGTCCGTCCCTGGCCAAGGCTGTCCAAAATCAGGCATCTCGATGTCGATGTTGCCGTCGGCGGCTGGAATGGCGCCGAACTGGGACCACAGTTCCGGGGGGTAGAGATCCGGGAGTGTGAGCGAGGAGAAGTCGAGGGACGAGGACGATGCCGGTGTTGGAAGAGATGGAGGGGTTGATGTTGTCGTCGAGAAGTCCTGGTGGTGGTGTTGGAAATAGTTATCGCTGTGGCTGTAGTGCTGCTGCCGCTGCTGCTGCGGCACATGGAGTTGAGAACTATTAGGACCAGAACTACTGGAGTCGGGGACGGACGAAGACGACGGTCGAGGCCTGGCGCGACGCGCAGCTGCTTGCTGATGCTGCTGCGCCCATTGTGACAGGGTACCTGAGCGGCCTCAGAAAGAGGCCGGCGTGGCTATCTCTCCGGAGTGAGAGAACAAAGACTTCCAAGGTTCAGAGATGAGGGGGAGTTGATAGTGGTGAGACCATCAGCGGGTGGTTTGGGGTGGTGAGAAAGCAGAAGTGTGGAGGGAGGAAGGGAATGAGTCCAGATGACGAGCAGAGAGAGAGAGAGAGAGATATATATATATATATATATATATATACATACACACTCGGAGTGATTTTGGTGGTGGAGTTGTTTGGCGCCGGCTTGTAGTTAATTAGCATGTACGTACTGCGTGCCCCGGCGAGGAGGACAGTCAGAATGACTCATGATGAATCGCCCTCCCAACTGAAACAGGCCCATCCCGTCCACCTGCCGTATAGACCGTATTCCTGCACTGCAGTGCAGCAGGTGCTGACATGCATTGGAATGATCACACGTAGCATATCTCTCTCACAATGCAGCACAGAGTGCACGCTTGCCTGATGCAGGGGACAGCAAAAACAAAATAAAAAATCAGATCAGCCATGGAGAAATCAAAAGCATCATCATGGTTTGATGTGAGCACTGAAGAGGCTGATTCTGGTAAGACATTGCCTGTATGGGGCTGACAGGCCGGACACTGCCGTTCTTGACGAGACAAGTCTTTATTCAGATGATGGCTACCTACTGTAGCATTTTGCATTCGTCAAGTCATGTTGTACTTGTGCAAATCCAAAGTCAATCCCAGCCAACTACCACATTACTGTACTCGGTGCTGTGTCCTGCTGGTAATTGTACCGTTCTACTCCAGGTTTCAATAAGAAATAGAAACATAAGGTCCACTGTTTCTAGAAGGGATTTAGGGGAAGGATGAGGGGGGTCCCAATCAATCATCAATCGCAGGCCACTTATTTCACCACTACACTGCAATCGCTGACATCAGCTGCAACCCCTCGTTAAGCACCCCAAAGTTTCCCGTCTTCTACACTTTCGATTTGTTGACTTGTTATCCCAATATTTCAACACTGAAATATTTCAAAATATCGATTCAAAGTATAAAATCACAAAAACCACCCAACGCCCGCGAAACAAAACACGCCGTCCTCGAGAGATCGAATCAACCAATTTACCAAACCCCGGTTTCAAACAGCCGAACAGAGTTCAACAGCAGATTCTACAAGATGCAACTGGTCAACGCCAAAAAGATCCCTCGGATCGAGGACCTGGGCGAAGGGTCTGTGCAGCTGGTGGCCACCGAGCCCGAGGACATGTGGCATGCCAACAACCTCATCGCCGTCGACGACGTCGTGCGCGCCCATGCCATCCGCAAGGTCTCCAAGGAGACCGCCACCGGCACCTCCGCCGCCGAGCGCGTCCACACCGACCTCACCATCAACGTCACCTCCACCTTCTTCGACCCCTCCGCCTCCTCCCTCCACGTCAGCGGCCGGGTCGCCGCCGCCAACGCCTTCGTCAGCGCCGGCCAGTACCACACCCTGGATCTCGAGCTCAACAGGCCGTTTACCCTGTGGAAGAAGTACGGCTGGGACTCGGTCGCCCTACAGGCCCTCCGGGACGCCCTCAACCAGGACAGGGACGGCGCCATCGCCGCCCTCGTCATGGACGAGCACGTCGCCAACATCTGTCTGATCACCGACTTCCAGACCCTGCTGCGCCAGCGCGTGAGCGGCTCTGGCAGCGCCAAGAACGCCAAGGCGGGCTCGTCCAAGGAGGACAAGGCCATCAGGCGCTTCTTCGACAAGACCCTCTCCACACTACTCCGAGCCATCGATCTCTCCCAGCCACGGCCGCTCCTCGTCGCCAGCCCCGGCTTCGTCGCCGCCAACTTCAAGCAGTACATCGCCGAGGAGGGCGCGAGGCTGGCCGACAAGAAGCTCGTCAGCCTGGCCAGGAACGTCACCGTCACCCAGTGCGCCAACGGTTCCGTGCATTCGCTCAACGAGGTGCTCAAGAAGCGCGAGGTCATGGCTCTCCTGAAGCAGAGGAACTCTACCTCCGAGACAAAACACCTGGACGAGCTGGCCGAAAGGATACGCAAGGACGACGGCCGCGCCTGGTACGGGGTCAGGCCCGTGGCCAAGGCCGTCGCCGAGGGCGCCGTCGGCCGGGGCGGGGGCGTGCTGCTCGTCAACAACGACTTATTCAGGAGCCAGGACATCGCTACCAGGAAGCAGTACGTGGCGCTGGTCGACAAGGTCAAGGAGGACGGCGGCGACGCGCGGGTCCTCAGCAGCGATCATCAGAGCGGGAAGAGACTGGAGGGCATGGGCGGGATCGCTGCCATCCTCACCTATCCCATCTTTGATCTGGACGAAGAAGACGGTGGCGAGAACGGAGCCGCGGAAGACGCCGAGTCGATGATCATATGAAACCCACCTCGAGAGCCGTTCATCAGCGTGGAGACAGGGTTGCAGGGCACACAATTGTGCAGAATGTCCCCAAGGGCAAGGTGGTCGCGCCGACCGTGTACAGAGTGTGAGAGGCAGACCCTGTCTGTGTTTCAGCCCTACGAGAGTCTTGGGCTGCTGGGCGTGACAGTTCGAACCAGACAAACAAGCAGACATGATTCGCTGCGGCCACCCACATGAGATACAAGGACAGCAACGCGGATAGCTCGACCTTCCGAACTTCTGGCCTTCTGGCTCCTCGACGAGAGGCCGGCGCCATTCCGAAAAGCCCAAGAGCAATTCCGCCGACGAGGACCCGACCCGAAACGGGCGCTACTTCAAATCGCTGATGCGATAATAAGTGTTGAGAAGAAGCCGCATCGGGCACGATGCTGCATCATCTGAAGAAGGATCAACCGCCCACAGAAAACCATAATTAATGACCCACCGGAGCGAAGGGATGCCCAGTCTCCTACCATGGGGGGGATCACTGGAGGCTCCAGGATTGGTGGCCCTTCATGTCGACTATTCCATCTCTGTTGCTCTGTCGAAAAACAAAACAAAAACATCTGGACTCGCCAAGATCTCTAAAAGCCACGAATGCAGACGAGAAAGGTGGCTCGAAGTAGTTTAGCTTCAGCAAGTTACAGAGCCAAGAAGGGCATTTCTCGTCGTGTTTCGAGGACGACCGGACAAGGTTACTAGCTGTTGCGTGGATACGGACAGCCGCGTTCCGAAGGACAAAGCAGCCCCCTGTCTGTCAGGTCTGTCTTGGGGACCTGGAGAAGCGTTTGTGATTGCTCGCGGGGACGGGGGCGGGGACCAAGAGACCCTCCGCAGTCCGTGCGTCACTGAGGGGTGGATATCGTGTACTCCTCCTGCGGTGCGACACTGCGCCAGTACCTGTGCAGGTCCCACCAGGTACCTCGATCTCACCGACCTCGTCGTGGGTTTCGGCACACACGCACACATCAGCAGCCCGGTCGCGCCATGACATCAACGCCCAAAGCGGGAACAGAGGATCAAAGATCTCTTTCGGTACCTGCAAGAGGATGCGAGTCTACACACCATCTCTTTCTCACTTGCTGCATCATGAGTGCCTAGCCAGCTAGCTCAAGGCCCCTCCAAGGGACAGGTGGTCCCCGCCCATGTGATATACCACAAAGTATATTACACGATTAACTATTTTGAGAGAAATATATGAGCATAATTCCCCGAACCCACTCGTCAAATCACACCCGTCGTCTCGCCCCTCCATCCCCTTTTGGCCGCTGAAATTTGACTACCAAGTACGCCTCGAGCCTTGTGAAACGTAGACGGTGCCCGCAGGAACAACCACGGGACGGGGACTCTCCTTGCTCTGGCGACCCTCTGCTCTCCAATCGTCCTGGTGCATCCCCGTCGTGCCTCGTGGCGATTGCGGGTCCTCAATGTTCTTCGTCCTCCTCGGCTTACACACAGCTTGTGTCTTGTCTCCTTGTCATCACCAGCGCCCGCCCTCTGCCCGTCGCCATCGCCGCCGCCGCTCCCACCCACCACTAGCACCTACCCACGCTTGTAGTAGCGATTTCAAGAGCAAAGGACGGGATAGGATCCCCCTACAACGTCGCGCTGCAGCCGGCGCGGTGACCATCATGGAAGATGGCACCCAGTTCGCTATCCGTACGGACTCCTCAACCTCAGCCGGTCACCAAAAACAAATCGCCTCCCGGTGACAGCCTGGCAGAGCCACCTGCACAGGCGCATGCGAATGGTAAGCTCATCTGCTGTACTCATCCTCTGCTCCACTTCTGCTGTCTTCTCATCGCCCGCTGGCAGCCTACAATGCTGACGCCACCTCGCGAGAACAGGCGCCCAGAAATCAGCCTTGTCGCTGTCGATCCTGACTCCTACGGCCGCGGCGACCACGTCGCCTACCACTCCAAGTTCCACCCATACCGTTGTCAATTCGAGAAAAGGACCAGCGAAAGCCAATGCGAGGGACTTGACGTCGTCTGCCCCCGGCGCGAAGGCGATTGCTGAGCATGACTCTGCCAAGGTTCCGGGCCTTCCTACAGCTCAGGCTCCTCCCCCCGCTGCTCCGAGCCCGTCCATGTCTTCGCCGACCAACTCAGGCGTCGATCCGCTCTCTCAAGTATGTAAATCCTCAGGCCCATAGCCTTCTGTCGCCCGCCGGAGCGGATATCGGCTCAGTGCAGTGTCCATCCAGCCTCGGACAGCAAGAGATCCACCTGGGCGATTTAAACATCATATCTTTGTAGGCTGACCCAGGACGCGTGTTCCAGCACATCTTTACGCGCACAAATACCGATCCCTCCTTCGCCAAGCAGCCTCGCCTGCGAAACATGACCGCTCCGATATCTGACAACCCTGGCACCGCCCAGGACTTACCGCGCCAGAGTTCCGAACTCAACAGCAGACAACCAGCAAGCTTTGTTGATGCTGCTAGGGACAAAAAGTACGTTATGCCCCCCCCCCCCCGGGACGGACCCGCAGAGTCCCGCGTGTCCGGCTCGAGAGAGATTGCATCAGTAGATAGAGCCCGGATGCGCGGCTCAGAACGCATGAACTCCGCTTTTGCAAACAAGGCGCTCGGCCCGAAGACAAGCACCCATGTATGGATGTGACTGACTCTTCTTTCTCTACAGGAAGGGCGGTTCGTTCTTCAGCCGTCTCGGCATCAGGAAGGCCAAGACAGAAGTCGATTCCATCGCCGATAGCGATTCCGAGCTGGGCAGCGAGCAACGAATGAATGGCGCAGATGCTCGCGTCTTTTCCAACAATGTCGACGCTAGAGGATTCGTCCCGGTCCACAAAGAGCCGCCAAGATACATCCGAGTGCGGGCGCAGAACAAAAAGAACCAGGAGCGGGAGTTCAACCGCATGTTCCTTGCCCAGGAGCTTGTGGGGACGCATCCCAAGCTGACCGAGTCGGGTGAGCCTGTGGACGCCAAGGTCCCCATTGTTACCGTGTCTGTGGCTGGCGCGGGTGGGCGGAGGAGGGAGAAGACCGGCGGAGCAATATGGGCCACTGAGTTTTCCAAGGACGGGAAGTATCTCGCTGCCGCCGGGATGGATGGTGTGGTGAGGGTGTGGGCCGTCATTTCCACACCCGAGGAACGGCGGTCTCAGGAGGAAGAAGAGGCTGCAATAGCGCCAGTTGGGGAGAGGCTATCTGCGCCAGTCTTCGTGGAGCGCCCGGTCCGCGAGTTCGCCGGTCACACCAGCGAGATCATAGACCTGAGCTGGAGCAAGAACAACTTTCTCCTCTCGACTAGCATGGACAAGACGGTCAGGCTCTGGCACGTTACCAGAGACGAGTGCCTGTGTCAGTTCAAGCACAAGGACGTTGTCACGAAGATCGCTTTCCACCCGACAGACGACCGGTTCTTTCTGGCCGGGAGCCTCGACATGACCTTGAGACTGTGGAGCATACCTGACAAGCAGGTTGCCTGGAACGTAAGTCTGCCGGATCTCATCACCGCTGTAGCCTTTGCTCCAGACGGCAAGATTGCATTCGCTGGACTCCTCAATGGGTTATGCATGCTTTACGAAACCGAAGGACTCAAGTTCCACAGTCAGATCCATGCCAGGAGTTCCAGGGGAAAAAACTCAAAGGGGAGCAAAATCACGGGTATTTCTGTCGTGAAGATGCCCTTGACCGGGGGCGGCAAGGGCACCGAACCTGGGGAGGTGAAGGTTTTGGTTTCGACAAATGACTCGAGGATTCGCGTTTATAATCTCCGGGATGGCAGCCTCGACACTAAATTCAAGGGCCACGAGAATGCCTGCACGCAGATCAGCGCCAGTTTCAGCGACGATGCCCAATATGTCATCAGCGGATCAGAAAATCGCAAGGCCTTCATATGGAAGACGGGTCCGTCGAGCATTAGCGACGCAGGCAAGGACAAGCACCCTTGCGAGAGCTTCGACGCACACGGCGACATTGTGACGACGGCGCTTTTTGCCCCGAAGACAACGAGGCAGCTCTTGTCCGCATCTGGGGACCCAATCTACGACCTGTGCAACCCGCCGCCCGTGGTCCTGATGTCCGCAGACGAAGCGGCCGCCTCGGCATCCCAGGCCGCCCCTTCGGAAGCCGGCAGTCAGGAACAGGTGCCGACGACACCGGGCTTGTTGAAGAAAAAGGTGGAACCGTCACCGGCGTATATCTCCCGCACGGCACACCCGGGAGGCAATATCATTGTCACGTCGGATGATCAGGGCGTCCTCAAGGTTTTTAGACAGGACTGTGCACACAAGCGCCGCCACGAGAGCTGGGAGTCCGGAAGCAACCTCTCACGCAAGGCCGGTGGGATCATCGGTGTAGGACGATCGTCCAGCATTGGCTCTCGCAGCGCCGTGCACTCCAGGCGGGGCAGCCTCAGCACTGGGCCCCCAGGCAAACTGTCCTCCGATATGATTCTCAGCTGGAGGCAAAACGTCGAAGGTGGAAGGCCCAAGTCGACTGCTGGAAGCATGACCGCGCCGTCCCGAAACGAGAGGAGCGTTTCGCCTGCCAAGAACGTTCGCGGGTCGTCTCAAAATCTTGCGGCGGATGCGAGAAAACTTCCCTACACCCTCGCATCCTCTCGGCATACTCCTGTCAGAGCGACCACAAGCGACGTCCCGGACAGTCCTACGAACAGCGCGGCGAGCCGCATGCGCCCTCGATCAGTGACAGGCGGTCAAAAGCTCGCACCGGCGCCACTGCAGCTGACACCTCTCAGCAAAGAGCAGAATAAGGACAAGGACAAGCCACCAAGCACGCCAACAAAAGAAGCCAAGGAGAACGAGGCCATCGAGTCTGTTCCAAAACCACCTCCGGTACCGTCTTTGGCTTTCGATCCGGCCGAGGATGTCCCGGACGACGGGCTGATGAGGCTTGACGGCGCTGGGGCCTCGTACGCTTTCTGGAATATCAATCGCTGGAAAGGCCTCGCTGGGCTCAAAGGGTCGGACGGGAAATCGGGCGGCTCGAAGAAGCACCAACGAACCATCAGCGAAGCTGTGTCCAAAGGGACCACCGATGAGTCCGAGGGCGCCCGCAGGAAAAGTCTGGGCTCGTCAGTAGTCTCTGGCCAGACAGCATCGGCGCCCGCTTCAGAGTCGGTAGACACCAATACCAGCACCACTGGTGGTGCTGGGCCTAAACGGCCGAGTCAGACCCGCGGCCAGTCTGGCCTGAGCTCCATGACGACGCAAGACGACGATGTCTATCTGCGCGCCAACTCGGTGGTGTCGAAGCTTAGTTCCGAGCTCACCAGCGAGAGCGATGCCGGAGTCAGTGGCAGCGAGAATGACGCTTTGGTCTGCCGCAAGTGTCACGTCAAGAAGCCCAAGATAAAAAAGACCCAGGGCCAGCAGAAGACGGTCTGCGGGCGGTGTGGGACTGTGTATGCCGACGGCGGCGACTGAGTGGAGAGATGAGGAAGAGAGCGCGTTTTCTATCTCAGGTTCGACGGACCTGGAGTCGGTACTGGGCGGCAGTCTCTAGGTTGATTCATTGTTGCATGGGAACAAATAAGCATGGCGTTGGGTTTGAATTTGTGGGCAACAGATACACGTGATACCATCGAAAAAAAGGCAGAGCAAAATGCAAGAGCCTACTTTCTACTTTACAGAGCGTTTTCGACCGATACTTTGCCATTGTCTGGGCTTGAGCATACTGCTGGGCCCGAAACATGCTGCCCCAAGTGACGGTGTGACCACTTTGACATTATTAGGTGAATGGAGCCCCTCTTCTAATTGATCACTACGCCCGAGAAATCTCCATACCCCGACCTTCATCCGCTACACTTCAAGTCTTCACATGATGAACGGCAAGATTCCCAAGATAGGAAGGCCGTTTGACCGTCTTTTCTTATCGCTAAGAAGGCGAAGTGGGTGCTTTTGTCTTCCCACCGTCGCAGAAGATGTCGTTGGGCTGGCTCAACGTTCGAGACTCTTGCATCGAGGGTCATATTGCAGTCTCGGGCGTAGTCCGGAGAAAGAAACCGGCAGTATCATTCGTACAGGACGACCGTGCTCTGCGGAAAGATAAGAATCTCGGCATAACCTCCAAGGTGCTACATAAAGACCCACACTGCGGCGATGCGTGTGTCGCTCGGCCTGCCGATCTCAATACCTACGTCAAGCAGAGAAAGACCCGAGACCTCGGGAGCCACACGAAACAGTAGACGGGTTGTTTTTAGCGAGATAGATGTGCTGTACGTATGTAGGTGGCTGTCTAGCGGAGGCTGTGCAGGAGGCCTGTCTCCGTTGAGGCTCAGCAGCGACGCCCATGAGGCTCGGAAAGCCTATCGTGAATCAGCATACTCCGTATTGAGGGACTTCAGGAACAACAAGGCTAGATAGGGGTTGTGTCACGGAGCAGAGGGGTCACCCCACAGGGCTCGGAGAGGGAGAGATTGTTTGGGGAGTCAAGATAAGATGGGCCGGCAAGCTCATGCCTGTTTTCTATTGCAAGCCCGCTATGTTTACTTTACCTAGGTATGTTGAGTATAAGCTGCATGTTGTCTTCACATAAATGGCTGAACAGGAGGATTGCCTTGTTAGCCCAGGGGTCATAATCAAACTATTCCATGTCCCGACTCTTGGAAGCACGTTTTTTTGAGCGTCACGTGTGTTCAGTCATACGATTGAAGAAAGAGGCACGTTGCAGACATGAGGGGAGCATACGAGTCTGGTCAAGTCTAGTTATGCTGCATTGCATGAAAACAACAAGCCCCGAAGTCTTTGGAGACCTTGCTCTAAATTCACTATATGCGTCAGTCAGACGGGCCTGGGCGCCAGGACTGATCATAGAAGCTCACTAAGCTGTTTTTGTTTTGTGAACTGCAAGCCTAGGTGAGTCCTTGTTCTGGTACAGGCCCTTGTTCAGATACAAACTCATGTTCAGTGTAGAGAAGCGCTATATTAGCATCCTGGTTGAGTACCTAGGTATTGACTCCTCAGTCAGTGTAGATTTCTGAATGTTGTTTACTGGAAAATGTGAGTCTGCAAAGTCATCAGTTTGTCTCATGCAGAGAACTACCTAAGTAAATAGATAAGGGGTGATAATTAACTTCAGCCTCTATTAAATCTGTTCACCACACTCTTCAATTCCTCGCTGTCAAGTATTCGAAGTGCTGTCTGCCGTGTGCTTCAACGTTGCAAGTGCCTGTCTGCTGGCCAGCACCAACACCGTGGAAGTTATGGCATGTTCAATAATAAGAAATGCTAGAGGCCCAGAGACACATGGTAATAATGGAGTCACACTATTGTGTCGTGAATATTCAATCATTTAGGCATGGGCTTTCCTGATGATTTTTCATCGAAGAGTAATGGCTCTCTACTTGCGATATGGCCAGGGCGTCGATTTCAGATTCTCATGAACGGATGGAGGCAACTTTGATGGCGCAAACGAACCACAATACGTTCCTGTACGGAGTAGTCCGGTCCGATCGAATGATACAAATGAAGACGGAGATGAATCGCATATGTTCGCCCAACTCGCAATTCAGAAGCATAACCGAACATGCGCTCAGCGACAATTGGATTGTTCAACAACCCTCTCTGGCTTTGCCAAGGTTTCCTGTTCAAAATCCAGTGCATTGCTGTATCGTCTTATCTCAAGCCACTGCCTTGAGCATTGCCGGCTATGTGGGCAATTCATCTTTACAAATTCCTATAGGCTGCCGTAAAGCTGTCCCGAGGCACCTACAAAATTACCCTACCAAGAAAGCCTTCGTGAGACGAGTCCGTCGGCAATTGGAAGAGCATCCTCAAGAAACATGAGGCTTACTGAGGACATCGTCCACACGAAGCTCGAGGACCGCTGGTCCGCCTGGTGTTTCGCTCACAAGGTTGGACGCTTTAATCACTGAAAACCAAGCACAATTCTTCATACTAGTATCGTCCCTCAAGGCGCAGACCTCGGGATGCTTTGCACGTGAGTATGAGGCGACGTGGCCCCATGCCTTGTTTGAGCCACATTAAATTTCAGTTAGGCAAGATCTGTCAATGTGGAGCACGAGACCTTGTCTGGTGTTTCCATTACCAAAACGAATTTCACCTGCTGTTGCACTGACAGCCAGGACCCAGCGACTCAACATTTGCACATGGCATGTCTGCTAAGCCACCATTCCCGCGCCTGGGACAGTCTGTACCTTGGTAACGCCCGAGGCAAGTCTTGGGGACCATCTGGAAAAGGGGGGAGGCGTCCCAGGAGTACCTGTTGACGGAGGCCCCATACCAAGACCAAAGCCAAGGCTTTGATAGAGACTGTCCCCAGACTCCCAAGACGATGGATCCCTGGGCCGAGCCTGTGGATCTCTCTCCATAGCCACTCTGACGCTGATGTCACTTTGCTGGGGCAAATAGGTTGCTTGGAAGCGGAAGCCCAACTTTGCCTCTGTGAAAATCTGACTCGTCGCCAATTGCGGGCATTATAGATGCAGATTTTTGTACCGCACTACGCATTTTGCTTGGGTCCTCCTCATCCGCCCAGGCACTACCGAGGAGGTCCCGGAAAATGACGCTTTCTTACTGTTATGTTTCTTCTGATTGTGCATGGTACTATGTACTATGGGACAGGTGCCTTAAAATTCTGATCTCTTAGAAATACGCTGTAGGATGGAACCTGAGCCCTTTTGATTCTTGTTTTCCTCCTCTCAATACCAACAACAACCATTCCCCAGCCTCTCGCCACTCGCCTACCCTCAGCTTTCACTGACAGCCTTGCAGTGGCACTGGACCGTCACCACATGACCAGCATGCATCACGGCAACGCCACCCTCTCAAGCGACGCCGAGATGGGAGACAGCCGGAAAGGCAGCGCCGACACGCCCACGGCTGGAGAGGTATCCGCTGACCAACTCCTAGAGTCACTCGGATACGTCCAAGAGCTGTCCCGCAACCGTTCGACCCTGCAGGTGGCTTTCATGTCTTTTGTTCTGGCTGCGATACCATATGGTGTCTCGACGACCATGTACTACCCGCTGGCCGGAGGCGGTCCGGCAAACATTATATGGGGTTGGATTGCAGTGTCGTGCATCACCCTATGCGTGGCGATCTCTCTCGGGGAGATCACGAGTCTGTATCCTACGGCCGGAGGAGTATACTACCAGACCTTTCAGCTGTCGCCGCCCAAATGGAGAAAAGTCGCCAGCTGGACCTGCGGATGGCTCTACATGATCGGCAACGTGACTATCACCCTTGCTGTGAACTTCGGTACTGCGCTCTTCCTGATTGCCTGCATCGACGTCTTCGAGGACGAGGCTGGCAACGGCATCTTTCCCGGCGAGCCATGGCAGGCCTTCCTGGTATTCCTGGCACTCACGCTCGTCTGCAACGCTGTCTCGGCCCTGGGTGACCGGTGGCTGCCCATACTTGATGTAAGACGGACGCCGGGCCTTCATCGTGGCGCCTCTCCCGTGACCATACCTACCGTCCCGGACACCTCCCTACTGATCTCGCATGCTGATATGACCCAAACGGTTTGTAGACTGCAGCTATTTTCTGGACGTTCGCCGGCGTGACAGCGATTGTGATATGTGTGCTCGTTCTGGCCAAGGAAGGCCGACACAGCGCCGAATACGTCTTCACTTCCTTCGAACCTCGTTCCGGATGGACCCCGGGCTGGTCCTTTTGCGTTGGCCTCCTGCAGGCCGCGTATGCCACGTCGTCGACGGGCATGATCATCTCGTAGGGCTGATCTCGTTGTTGTGACCTCCTCCTTCCGGACTCGCCTCCCCCCGATTCCGGACTCTCCTCCCAACAGAACGCACGAAACTTGCGAGATGGCTGACCAAAACCTTGTGGCTGTAGCATGTGCGAAGAGGTGCGCGAGCCCGCCACCCAGGTGCCCAAAGCCATGGTCGGCACCATCGTTCTCAACACCTTGGCCGGACTCCTCATCCTCATCCCTCTGGTCTTCGTGATACCCGATATTGATGGCCTCCTGGCCCTCGCGTCCGGACAGCCGGTACCGTCCATCATCAAGTCCGCCGTGGGCTCCCCCGGCGGTGCCTTCGGCCTCCTGATACCTCTCCTCGTGCTCGCCATCATCTGTGGCATCGGCTGCACCACCGCCACGTCACGCTGCGTCTGGGCCTTTGCGCGCGACGGCGCCGTCCCCGCAAGCCACCTGTGGAAAAGAATCAACGGGCGCCTGAACATCCCCTTCAACGCCATGATGCTGTCCATGGTCGTCCAGATCGCCCTCGGTCTGATCTACTTCGGCTCCAGCGCTGCGTTCAATGCCTTCTCGGGCGTGGGTGTCATCTGCCTGACGGCCTCGTACGCGATGCCCATCGCGGTCAGCCTGTTGGGCCGAAGAGAGGCTATCAAGCACGCGAGCTTCAACCTCGGCATGCTGGGCACCATCTGCAACTACGTGTCCCTCGGTGCGCACATCTTTTTTTCTCATCCCATCCTGTCCTCTTGTCGCCGCAGACTTGAACCGCCGCTCGTGAGCTCGAGGGGTCCAGATCTCGATTTTGCTGACGTCTGCATTTATTAGCTTGGTCACTGCTGGCCATCCCATTGTTCTGCATGCCGACCGTTATACCCGTCACAGGAGCCACTATGAACTGTACGTCGAAGCCATCACTGATCATCCAAAGATATGGGAAGACATACTGACAAGCCGACTCCAGACGCGTCCGTAGTCTTCGTGGCGTTCACCATGATGTCCATGGGGTGGTATGTAGCATGGGGACACCGAAACTACGCTGGACCACCGGCTTAAAGGATCTGAAGCGTCACGCTTGCAAAGTCCGTAGTCAGGTCCTGTCCATTAGGTTCTAGAAGCTCATAGCTACAGACCAAGACCTATGTCTCAGTCCATATTGCTGTCCTAAATGTCCAAAGTTTCTCGCGTGTAACAAGCGAATCCCTGGTTTTGCCCGGCTGTAGATGAGTACTCCTCTTAGAAGCCCAGAATCTCTGGTCGGCACGGAGTCTTGAATGCCACGAGTGTCAAGAATCGACTTGCTCCACGCACGAAGCTTCAATGATGTGATTGACCGTGATGAAATCGAGATCCGACAAGGGGTCATCAAACACCTCCATGCGATGTTCATTCCGGTTGGCATACCTTTGAGCATCGGCGGCCTCGGAACAGACAAGACCGAGGGCCTGCAAGTCCTCGAGGCCGGATGCGACGTCGCGAAATGGGTCCTACATAACGGTATTGGCCATCTCCTTCATGTGGCCTTCGGTGCCGATAATGACGGTGACTCTGAGGGTGACGGTTAGGATTTGATCCTCTGCCTAGTGATATGCAGGTCCAAAGTCTCTCGGGGACGTCCATGGCGTCCGTCAAGTCCGTGAAGTTCCAGCCCTCCAAACAACCTTGCCATAGCGCTCCTAGACGGAACTGCCGGGCCTGGACTGGGTGATGGAGGTCAGAAGGCCCGTCAAAGTGACGAGGCTGTACGCAAAGAATGATTTGGCCCGGCCGAAGATGAACGCGCAGCTCTTTGACGATGGCCAAGCCCCTTCAAGGACCCGCGGAAAGGATAGCCACGACTCACCCGCATCCTCTTCCGCCGAAGTCTCAGTCTCAAACCCTGCACGATGCAGGCACTGGCCTCGGTGGAGACGCGGGCAACAAGTCAGCTTGGACTGAAGAGATACTGTTGGCTGTGGTGAAGAGACTATATGATTGTGGCTTCGACCAGGGAGCAATGGCAATTCCATCACAGTGCCAGTGTGAACACTGGGGAGAAGGACCCGGTGCAGCTGAGAATAGGGAACGTTTGACCGGAATCTGTCCACGTCTCAGAGATTCCAAAAGCACCGGGACCAGTAGGCAACCCAACAGGCAACCCCTTTCATCTGAATGCCCGCCCCTTGTTGGGAGCGCTGACGAGTCAACGTCCCGCTATCTTCACACCTGATGTTGCCTGAGTGCTCGCCAGATCCGCCACGGAAGCTTCCAGCTGCTCCGGACCTGGAACGGATCGAAGTTGGCTTTCTCGATACGATCCAGATAGTCACCCGCGGGTACGGCCTCAAGGAGGACGCCAAAGCCTCTCTTGACATCGGCCTGGTTGCTGGCCCCCTCGGACGCGTCCTCATGTAGGTGCTCTAGTTCTCCCTGATGCTCGTACTCATGGCCAGGATCCACGCCCTGGTGGATGTTGTTGATCATGTCCCGGGCGGTGATGAGATGGTCGTTGGCGCGCGTGGCAACCTTGAGAACGGCGTCCTGAAGACCCGGGGCATCAGGCCCGTGGCGGAAGACGTCCTCTTCCCGCAGACCAGCCTCGGCCATGACATCGAGCGGCAAGAGGAGGGCCTGGCTCCTGTTGTTGCCGGGCTCGAGGCCGCCGGGCGTATGGACCGGGCGCGGTGGGGCGGCCAGGATGGGGACGCCTCTGAGAACGGCAGCTATCCCACACGCCTTGCCAATGTGGCTGGCCAGATGGTCCATGTGGACAGAGCGCATGGCCATGGCAGCCAGGGTCATGTACATGAGGGTGGAGTAGGTGTTCTCGGCATAGTCCTCGAGTGCAGCCAGGCTGGTGAAGGGTCTGTTGTCCATGTGCTTCTCCCGGGTGTTGATGAAGCGGAGCAGCCAGAACCTGATGGAGCTGGCGCTGGCGTTTGAGCCCGTCCTATCGGCCAGACCGGTGACGGCCTTGTGGAGGAGGATGGAGATGGGCTCGCGGGGAGGATTGCCCGCAAAGGTCTTGTTGACGGTGTCCCGCCAGAACTGCATGCGGAACTGGCCTATGGTGGGGTTTGATACAGCCTCTGGGAGCCTGGCCAGCTCCAGGTTGAGAGTGCGCAGGGCATCATAGGCATTCTGAGCAGAGCGAGGCACAAACTGGCGGATGAGATAAGAGTCGTAGTCGCCTTGCCTGTAGATCCAAGATTAGCATGGTGGCTGCACATGGTGAACACTGACTGTCCTGGTGACGGGCAGAAGTACAGACCTCAGCTGGTTCACACAGTATCTCCGGGCACTCTCGACGTCTGCATCGGTGACAATCCCCCTTTTCGATGTGAGGTTTGGTTTCGGGGTAGCGTTGAAGACAGTCGTACCCACAGCCTTGCCCGTGTATGGAGCAGTTGGCCTGAAGCACAGCTGGCGCAATCTAGGGGACAAGGACATTGCACAGGTAGACGGCGGGCATTTATAAGGCCTCCTTCATAATGCTGTGCTGCCTTGTCGGAACAGGACGAGTGACGCGGAGTAGTGCTGCATACGTGATATGTGTTTTGTTGGGCAGTGATCGAAGACGGTATAATCCAATGTACTTTCACTTGGAAATGGATTTGGTTTGCCTCGTCGAGGTTTGTGAGATGAGATGAGAGGATATGTTGCTCAATGAGGCACTCAGACTGTGGACAAAAGAGCCCTCCACTACAGCCAGCGAAGTGTCTGATCAGTGGTGGTGACTGGATGAGCAAGCCTCACAGTCCAGCAAGTCTCGTCGAGTTGGGACACTGAAGTCTTAAATCTCTGCCTGCTTTCCACAGGTGGTTGTCAGTTTTTGGTGTTGGGGGATCAGGACCACCCCACCCCCCAGGCCCCCCCCGGGGTTCCAGGCTGGGGGCCATACCAGACTCCGCAGTAGACGGGTCATCCCAGCGTGACCCTGACCCCCCTTTCTGACAAAACGCGGCCAGTTGATAGGCCTGACTCGCCCACTGCACCCTGACAAAAAGACATCAAGCACTGACGACCCTAACCCTTTGTATGAACTTTTGAGTGATGACGCCAAAAGTCGCGCCTTCCCCAACGTCGCGTCTCCCCAAAAACGTCCAAGAAGTATACGCGTATGTAAGTATGCAACTGTGGGCCATCGGCAGACAAGGCCTCTTTCTTCCTTCTGCCTTGTAACTCTACACGCTCTCTTGCTCACACACACTCTCTCTCACACACACACAAACACGCATCGCCTGCACCGACTCACCGTCAAACTAGTCGTCAAATGGCGACTCGCGCGTTCGAGCCGCATCCAAATGGCGAGCCTCCCGCAAAAAAGAGACGATTCTTCGTCGGCCCTGAAGACGACGTCGACGTCGCCTTTTCAGAACCGTCCAGCCCGCCCGCCTTGCCTTCAGCTGCGCCCTCCAAACCGCGCTTCTTCCGCGGGTCACAATCAGCAGAACAACTAGACCAAGATGCGCTCGAGTCTGGGTCTGGACGTCATGTCGAGCCTGAGAGAGGAGGCTCCATGACGTCTTTGGGACATGTCGACACCGTGGATCTCACAGGCCCTCCAGACCTCCACTCGCCCTCGTCCACAGTAGATGGCGCAGCAGGGCCGTCCGAAAACCCCGGCGAGTCGTCTCTGGCCTTCGACCAGTCCACCTTCGAGGCCTTTGTGGGGGAGAAAGTGGAGCCAGATGTCCTCGAAATCATCCGAGACAACTGCGGCGACAACGTCGAGACTGCCGTCAACATATACTTCGACGGGACGTGGAAAAACATGAAGAAGAAGGGATTCAGAGGCAAGACTGCCACAGTCAGGGAGATGGCCTCAAAACCCAAACCCCAGGAGCCGAGACCACCGGACGTCCAGTCGGCCCCTCACAATCTTCATCGGTCGATGCCTCCGTTCCGGTACATCGGAGCCTTTGGTGTGGAGGGATGGGCCACGCGAAGCGGCACTGGCCTGCTCAAGCATGGTGATGTTGTCAAGATTGAACGGCAGAAGATCCAGCCTCCCAAGAAAGCCAGCTTGGCCGTCATGAAGAGAGTCGATGTCATTGTTCGATTCACCAACGACAAGGGCATGGAGATTGGTCGGCTGGCCAAGGACACCGCGAACTGGGTCTCTTCATTGATTGATCAGAAGGTCTGCAGGTTCGAGGGAACCTGCGTCTACGCCCCCGATAGACTCAGGACCAACGACACCGTTTTTCTCCAACTGCGCTGCTCCTTGCTGAAATCCGCCTTCGAGCGACAAGGCTTCCGACTCTCGGACAATCGGACCACCGGACTCTTCGAAGAAAAGGAAACATCCGAGGAACGCGACCTCCGCATGCGCCAAGTCGCCTTGGTCAGGCTGTTCCAGGAGATCGGCCTGAATCCGTCCAAGATGAATGCCGCTGCTGCCAGACACCAGCGACAAGGCCTGCTAGACGCGGCCGATCTCGCAGAGAAGAAGCAGGAGAAAGCGCCTCCCAAAACAAACAAGGCGGACGGCGGCTCCTCCACGCCCTCAGAGGACGAGGACGGGGAAGAACTGCAGCAGGACCAGCTTGACTCGCTCTACAAGAAGGCGCAGTCCTTCGACTTCAGCACTCCGGAGGCCGAACCGGCGAGAACCTTCGCCATGACCCTACGTCCCTACCAGAAGCAGGCCTTGCACTGGATGCTGTCCAAGGAGAAGAACGAAAAGGAAAAGCGGCGTCAGGTCTCGATGCACCCCCTCTGGGAGGAGTACACCTGGCCGGTCAAAGACTTTGACGACAAAGACGTGCCCCGCGTCGCCGATCAACCATGCTTTTATATGAACCCTTACTCTGGAGACTTGTCTCCGGACTTTCCCGTCCAGGAGCAGCATTGTCTCGGTGGCATCCTGGCAGACGAGATGGGCCTGGGCAAGACCATCCAGATGCTCAGCCTGGTCCACACCCATCGCTTCGACGACGCCGAGGATGACAAGATCTCGGGTGATGGCCTCGCGTCCGTCAACAACCTTCCACGCCTGCCCTCGTCGGCAGCTGGCCTTGCCTCGGCGCCCCGAACGACCCTGGTGGTTGCGCCGATGTCGCTCCTTGCCCAGTGGCAGAGCGAGGCCGAGAACGCTTCCAAAGACGGTACCCTCAAATCGATGGTTTATTATGGCGGTGAAAAGGTCGCAGACCTTCGAGCCCTTTGCTCCGGCAGGTCCAATGCCCCGGATGTCATCATCACAAGCTACGGCGTCGTCCTCTCCGAGTTTACACAGATAGCTTCCAAGAGTGGTAGCGCTAGTGGCCACCGCTCCTCCGGGTCGACCGCCTCCGGTCTCTTTGGGTTGAACTTTTTCAGGATCATTCTTGACGAAGCTCACAACATCAAGAACCGGCAGTCCAAGACCGCCAAGGCGTGCTACGAGCTCTCCGCCGAGCATAGATGGGTGCTTACCGGTACTCCCATCGTCAATAAACTCGAAGACCTGTTCAGTCTGGTTCGCTTCCTCAGAGTAGAGCCCTGGAATAACTTCTCCTTCTGGCGGACATTCATCACTGTGCCCTTCGAATCCGGCGACTTTGTGAAAGCCTTGGACGTTGTGCAGACGGTATTGGAACCCCTCGTCATGCGGCGGACCAAAGACATGAAGACGCCTGATGGCGAGGCTCTAGTTGCTCTGCCTCCCAAGCACATGGAAGTCGTCGACGTCGAGCTATCAGAGACGGAGCGGCAGATTTATGACTACATCTTCACCCGCGCCAAGAAGACGTTCCAGGACAATGTGAGCGCGGGCACAGTTATGAAGGCTTTCACGACCATCTTTGCCCAGCTCTTGCGCCTTCGTCAAAGCTGCTGTCACCCCACGCTCGTTCGAAATATGGACATCGTGGCAGATGAAGAGGATGCCGCCGCTAGTGCCGACGCAGCTACTGGATTCGCCGATGACATGGACTTGTCGTCACTGATCGAACGATTCACCGCCGACACCGACGATGCCCAAGATGCCAATGCCTTTGGAGCCCACGTACTGCAGCAGATTCGAGACGAGGCCGCTAGCGAGTGCCCAGTGTGCTGCGAGGAACCCATGATCGAGCAGACCGTGACAGGCTGTTGGCACTCGGCTTGCAAGAAATGCCTCCTCGACTACATCAAGCACCAGACCGACCGTCATGAGATTCCAAAATGTTTCAACTGTCGCGAGCCTATCAATTCTCGAGACCTATTCGAGGTCGTTCGCCACGACGACGACCCAGAGGTGAAGCCTGGACAGATGACACCACGCATCAGTCTTCAGCGGCTTGGGGTCAACTCCTCCTCTGCCAAGGTCGTCTCCCTGATGAAGCACCTACGATCCTTGCGCAGGGATCACCCGCGCATGAAGTCTGTCGTCTTCAGCCAGTTCACCTCATTCATGACACTGATTGAGCCTGCTCTGGACAAGGCCAACATGCACTTCTTGCGCCTCGACGGCTCTATGGCGCAAAAGTCTCGTGCAGCCGTGCTGAACGAGTTCCGGGACGCCAACAAATTTACTGTGCTGCTCATTTCGCTCAAGGCTGGTGGCGTGGGATTGAACTTGACTTCGGCCAAGCGAGTCTTTATGATGGACCCCTGGTGGAGTTTCGCAGTGGAGGCTCAGGCTATCGACCGCGTGCACCGTATGGGCCAGGAGGAAGAGGTGAGGGTATATCGTTTCATTGTCAAAGACAGTGTAGAAGAGAGGATGCTAAAGGTTCAGGAGAGAAAAAAGTTCATGTAAGTCTTCACGCCGCCCGGTCGCATCGGCCCTCCTTTGGCAGCCCATGGACCGTTCTGGCTCAGTTGCTAACGAATCCTCCCCACAGTGCCACGTCTCTGGGAATGACCAATGACGAAGAGAAGAGGATGCAGCGGATTGAGGACATCAAGGAGCTCTTGAGCTAATTTGAGATGAGCTCCTCGGCCCGAACTCAAGAATACCGGAATAGCTTCAGGCCCATCCGCGGACTCGAATCACAGTCCCTTGCGGCCAGAGACCACAAAGAAGCCAGCATAGCAAGTTGCAAATATATTCCGTCTTACTTGCAGCCCGCCCGAACTCGGCACACGAGACAGGTGTACTGCCCCAGCGTCCACGGGAGTGCCTTCTGCCAGGCAACTCTTGCCACTATGAAATTCCTCTAAATACTCTCCAGTGTGATGTATACCAGTGCTCACAAGCAGTACAATAGGCGAGGAATGCCGTCATCACCGGGACGACTTACTCGACGAAGTGGCGAACCGGTTCGGGGCCCGGTTACCGGGACCCCAGTCATGGTGGGTCTTGAGAAGTCGGCACAGCCGGCCAGCTATCGGAATTGCGCCGCCGTCTATTCTGTATGTGTGAGGGCGTGGGGTTGTGTGGTAGATGGCCGGGCCCAGGCCTACGAAGCACGATTCCTGCGATCACATACCCGCGTTATACCCGTGCTGCTATCCAGCCATGCTATAGCGTGAAGAGTTTTCAAGTTCTTTCGTGTGCCAATCATGACTTGGGCTTTGTGCTCTGCTCGAAAGACGGAAGGGCGAGAATATTCCCATGCGTGGTGTGTTGGTGCGCGCGCGCGCGTGTGTTGTCGGACGATACTCTGACCGCTGGTTGACCGTCCGTTACGACAGACCCGCTCCGGACGTCGGAACACGGGCGTGGGAATCTAGTCACAGATAAACACCATATCTGCTAGATCCTCCCTTTCTTGCAAGAGCATCTCACATGTGCATACGCATGCGACTCGGTGCACGCGGTGGAACCACAGATTCGCTGCCAAGATGGCCGTTACAGACGTGGACCTGAGCTATACGGCGTCCAGTGAGAAAGGTACGCCGTCATCCTCGGAACAACACAAACAGCGGACACAATTCTAATTCAGTAGTCAGACAATGTCGCGGCGGCGCTGGGCCAGGCCGCCCAAGCGACGAGCCTCCCTGCCGAACCCGAGCAAGCCGTGGCGATGACATCCGACGATTCTGAGAATGACGGCGCGGCAGAAACCACGGCCAGTCCCTATGACCGGTTCCCACCACATAGGAAGACGCTCATGGTTGCCGTCATGGCTTGGTGTGGTCTCCTGTCACCCATCTCTTCCACGACCGTCCTCAGCGCTATTCCGGAGGTCGCTGCGACTTTCCAGACCACCGGGTCGATGATCAGTCTGAGCAATGCGCTGTATCTAGTGTTTATGGCACTCTCCCCGTGTTTCTGGGGACCACTCTGCCAGGTCCTTGGTCGGAAGACAGTGAGTGCTTGCCCTTGATCCACGGCAAAGCCGTCGTGTTGGATCTAAAAGTGGCCATCACACTGACGCGGAACCAAGTCCTGCCTCACGACGGGCTTTATTTTCCTTGTCTGCTCCATCGCCACCGCGGTGGCACCCAATATCGCTGCATTCTTCGTATTCCGGATGTTCACAGCCTTCTTCGCCACAGCCTTCCTGGTCATTGGACCCGCCATCATTGGCGACTTATTTCATCCGACCGAGCGCGCCACTGCCCTATCTTGGTTTTACACAGGTGCTCTCATCGGGCCTACGATCGGCCCGCTCATTGGAGTGCGTACCATTCTCTGTTCTTTCTTCCCGTTTTCAGCGGGTTTCAACTCGTACTTTGAGTATTTCAACGTAACTTACTCACAATACTACTCCCGAGACATGCTGAAGGATTACCCGTTGCGGAAATAAATCAACTAACAAAGACCGCAGGGCATCATCTGCACATACACCTCCTGGCGCGTCATCTTCTGGCTGCAGACTGGCCTCGCAGGAGTAGGCATTGCCGGCCCCGCCCTTCTCCTGAAGGAGACGTTGGTCGTAGACAAACACACCAAGAAGGTCATCCTCGCCAACCTCCCCACGGCGAGGGAGAAGGCACTGTATCTCGTGCGCGTGACCAGCCCGCTGCGCCCCATTGGCCTTCTGCTCAAGTCTCCGAACCTGATACTGGTGGCGCTGGGGTCAGGCACGCTCGTGTGGAACCAGTACAGCCTCCTCACCCCCATCCGCTACGTCCTCAACCCGCGGTTCCACCTGTCGACCCCGCTGCAGTCCGGGCTGTTCTACCTCGCGCCGGGCACGGGCTGCGTCGTCGGCACGCTCGGCGGCGGCAAGTGGGCCGACTTCATCCAGAAGCGCTGGATCCGCAGGCGCGGCGGCGAGCGCGTGGCCGAGGACCGCCTCCGGAGCTGCGTCGAGTTCATGGGGCTCGTCATCCCGGCGGCGATGCTCATCTACGGGTGGTCCGTCGACCGGGCGGTGGGCGGGATCCCCCTGCCCGTCGTGTTCATGTTCCTGCAGGGCGTGGCGCAGAGCTTCTGCTTCCCGAGCCTCAACACGTACTGCCTGGACGTCGCGCAGGCGCGCAACAAGAGCGCCGAGGCCGTGGCGGGCAATTTCATGGTGCGGTATCTCTTCGGCGCCGTCGGTTCGGCGGTCGTGCTGCCTGCTGTAGAGTCCATTGGTGTCGGCTGGTTCAGTACTGTCTCGGCTCTCCTTGTCGTCTTGGGCGCCGCGGGAGTCAGTGTTACGATTAGGTGGGGAGCAGGCTGGCGGGAGAGCGCAGATACGCAGCGCAGGGCGAGAGACTCTGCTGGAGAGGACCAAGGGCCATAATATGAAATTCACCGCGTGTGAATCGTTGTACTTATACCTCGCAGGGAACGATGCATATCCAAGACCATCATCATATCGACCGTCCCGAGGCAATGTTTCCTTGAAGTTGCGTCATTGCTTGCCCCCAAGTTTTTTCTTCAGGAACGGCTTGGAGAATGACAGTCCATGTAGGTATAATGGCAATGAATTCCTGGGCTACTACAGTATGACACGCGACTTTTACACAGCAACGGCATTCTGTACCACCTTGGCCTGCTCGGAGACCGTCTCCTTCCCAAGAGCCGCTGCCTCCTTCTCCTCCTCGGCAAAGTTCTCCCGCCCGCTCTCAAAGACCTTCTCAAAGTCGTACTCGGTCCACCTGATATCAGGCGCGAGCCCGGCGAATTTCCAGACGCCGTCTACCTTCCTGTACCAGTGCTTGTTGTAGCTGTGTGCGTGGCCCTTGAGCTTGACCTCCTTGAGCGTCGCGTCCGTGTAGACCTGGTGCGGCACCCGCAGCTGGTGGTGCCCTATGACCTCCGTGTCCGAGACCTTCTCCCATCGCGAGCCGCCGATGAAGTGCTGTGTGCGCAGAACGGGGTTGCCCAGCACGGACGGGTCGCTGATCATGGCGAGGAAGTCGGCCGCAGGCATAGCCTCCCACATCTTGTCCAGGAACGAGCGGTAGTCGACCTGCGGAGGCGTGTCAACTTTCAAGCCCAGAACCTAAACCCTCTCCCTTGTGGACTGAATGAAAGGGGGCGCGGGTCGAAGTAGCTTACGCGAATGGTCGGAGCGATACACCTGCTCAGGCGCTCCCAGTCTTTGGCATCGTAGCTATCAGCCCACTCGAACAGAGCAGCATTGATGCCGAGGTAATCTGCGATAGACTGTCAACAAGATCTGTTCAGTGTTCAATTCGGATCAGCAGAGTGTCTTACCTGAGAAGGTGATCTCATCTGAAGGAGCTGAGGTGGAAGCCATGGTGACGATTGTAATTGCGCACAACGTTCTCAACACTGACCATCTTCCACGAAAGAAAAAAAAAAAAAAGGAAAAAACAGAGCACAGGGAAAACAGCTTATTTATTAATGCACAACAAAATAGGCATGTCAACCCACCAGTTCGTCCGGCCTGCCGCTCCGAGACCCGGACCTCCGGACCTTGGTTGGGGAACTGCGTTGGCAACTTGAGCGCCGGGCCCGCCATTGAGGCCGGTCTAAAAAACGATGAAACAAACCGCACTTGGTCGTAACGACGGAGCATCTATACATAGAGAGAGAGAGAGTGTGTGTGTGTGATCTATGTTACTGTAATGTTGTAGAGTTGCATATGGTCTCCATGATTTCGCAGGGAACGGACCGTCTGCCTCTCTACGAAACACTGGTGACAAGCCGCGAAACTAGCCGTTCCAACTTCCTCGACCACCAAGGTGTCAAGAGTCAAGTCGACATTCATTTTCTGTGGATTTGTGCTCTATTTTGATTGGAATCCTGATGCTAAACTCGGAATTGATGTGCTATCCAGCATAGGGCAGCCTGGCCGGACTGATCAATCTTCTCCAGCGGGGGGTTGGCTGGGAGTAGTCGCACGACGTCCGGGGCTGCGAAACGGCAGTCCGGGCTCGATCCCGCTCGCGCACACACGCCGACGAGGCACTAAGTAAGGCAGCCGGCGGCGGGCAGTCCGCGATCAGTGCATGGTTGGGGCCCCTGGCCGCAATGACACCCACCAGTGCACCGTGACTCCGGGTGGCTGCTTTTGCGGTGCTCTGTGGTCTGCTGGCATGGCAGTCTGCTGTCAGCTGACCACGCTTTCCAGGCTGAGTCACATGGTTTACAACGGCGGGTTGGTTGTTGGATTTCAACTGCTTCTTTTGTGCAGACTTGACTCCTCCACCTATCACCTGCGGGTCGGCACAGCTCTAAGTGCCCTGGGCAATCTCTCAGTCCATTCCATAGGTAGGCTACATCCCTATGACCCCCTTGGGGCGAGGTCGTTTCCAGATGCCTCCTTCAGGTCGTCGTGAGAATGACACTGGCTCCTAGAAATCAGGGCTCATAGCTCATATTTCTCATCAAAGGTCCTGTTCTCGTTCTCATGAATCCTCCTGGTCGGAAGCTCTGCGCGCCTTCCACACCCTCCTCTGTCTGCTGACGATGGCGCGGACGGGATCCCTCGACGCTGGAAGATTCTCGCCGCGATAGCAAGATCGCAGAGCCAGTCATAGCCATCATGACTGGTCTTGGAATCGGAAGCCGCGTCTAGGGCTCAAGATGTGGTAAAGTCTCGCAGAGTGCTGAGATGGAATCGTCGATACACTTCATTGATCTCGTGACGCGTTGTAGGCCTGGCTCACGCGGACGTCGCCGAGACGGTTCCGGCTTTCCATGCCATTGCAATGGCGGTGACTGCTCTGAAGAATCACCATCGTCATCTCCTGTGAGATCAATGATGGAAAGTGGTGCGGTGACAAGCTGGGCACTCCCACACGCCACGGGCGAGGTGGCCGATGGGGCCTGTGTGAGATGGTCCACCGTCTTCGCGGCTGAGGGATGGAGAGATGATGGCACCGAGGAATGGGACACTATGCACGCCGATGGTGACAATTTCGCAGTGGCCGGCCTCTTCGTCAGCGCCGCCTTGGCCGCCCGCTTGGAGGGCTTCGGCTCAGCTGGGCCCCAAGACCGAGCGACGGCACTGACCTGGGGCCCGATTACGTCTCGCGCCTCGTCTCTTGATTTGCCGTCCTTCAGAAGTTGTTCGTAGGGGGTTTCGGCGTGGCGGATGTGTGCCCTGACAGCCAGACGGGCCTTCTGCTTATCGTTGAGGCTTCCCACCCTGCCCACCCTGCCCTTGCCCTTCTGCAGCGCAACCGCCAGCACCCTGGGCAGGTACTCGCGTGGGATGCGAGGGAATTCGGACAGGATGACCTTCTCGAAAGCCTTCTCGATGGAGGCGTCTCGCTTCTGGACGCCGGCGGCCCGATCGGCTCGGGTCTGGGCCTCGTTTTCCTGCACGGTGTGGAGGATGCCCGTGGGCACGGCGATGCCGATCTGCTTCTTGCGGCCGTCGAGGACGGAGTAGACGGTCTGCTGGACCGACTGGGTCAACTTGCGGCAGTTCCCTGTGATGTAGACGTTGCCCTTGACGACGAAGGAGTAGCCGGGGGGCAAAGACCGTCTGGCCACTGTGGGCTCGTCCGGCATTGCGCAGACTCGGGGTGAACTCTGGGTGAAGGGAAACCTTGGGCGATGTGTTGGCTTGTAATGAGCCTGGTTCATGTGTGTATCAAGTCTGTGTGCAGGTGAGTTGATGTCAATCGAGGTCGAGGTCGGGGTCGTGGTCGAGGTCGAGGTCGAGGTGGGCGGAGGCAATGGCACACAGCAGTGGTGACGGGCGAGACCAGATATTCAAGGGAAGAAAGAACACACTGCACTCCAGAAATAGTAGCGGCCTGCATTCACCTCAAGCCATATCTTTGTCGAGTGGGCATTTTGAGTAAAAACAAAGGACTTGTGTTGGCCGCCATGCGATGATGCAAATCTGGACTGGTCAATTCAATCCAGCAACAGAGCGGCTGGGACATGGATAATGTCGTTGGCGTCCATTTGGCCTCGAGATTGTAGTGACCGTGGGCTGCCCGTCTTCTGATGGCCCTTTCCAAGCAGGGCGTCGCGTTGACGTGGCGTTCATCTCAGACACCCCGTTTGACGTGCGAAACGCGGCAGAAGACGCGTGGAGTTGGCAACTTCTCTCATCTGTCGCCACTGCACTACACTACCAATAGTTTTAAAACAACTTGATTGGCCCGTTCAAACCGGTTAAAGGAGGCCCCCCCCTTGGCAAAAGGGGTCTAAGCATATAACTTAGCTTAGGAATCTTTTTAGCAAAGGGTTTTGTGCGCATAGCTTAGTCACGTGCGCTATCTATAGTAATTTGCAGATCTTAAAACTAGCCTTTATATAAAAAACACTATATAAATTAAATCTAATCCTTTATAATAGTCCTATGCAATTAAATAAAAAATATAAGAGTAATAGTAAATAAGTAACTCTTTTTTCTTAGTATAATTAGTAATAAAAAAGGATAAAAAATAAAATAAAGAATATATTTGCAAAGAAAGTATATAAGTAAAGGAAAAGTAAGCTTTGCCTACCTTTTAAATAACCTCTGCTTTTATATATATATAAATATTATTATTTATTACTATTATATTATATTATTAATAGTTTTAAAATAATTTAATTAGCCTATTTAAACTAGTTAAGAAAAGGCTTCTTTTTTAGTAAAAAGAGTCTAAGTATATAACTTAGCTTAGGGACCCTTTTAGCAAAGGGTTTTGCGCGCATAGCTTAGTTATATATGCTATTTATAATAATTCACAGGTTTTAAAACTAGCTTAAACCTGCTAAATTTTATTATTATTAAAAAATAAAGTTATTAATAGCATAATAAACATAGTGTTATAAAGTTAGTTAATATTATTTTAAAGTAATTTTTAAAGTAGCGTTTAATAGCTTTGCTATTTTATTTGCTTAAAATTATATATTTCTTTTTAAAGACTTTTGCTATTGCAGCGGCAAGAGCAGCGCCTTTGCAAAAGCTATAATTAAAGTAGTTATAATAAAGTAAATTTAGTATAAAGATTTATTATTATATTATTATAATAATTATATTATAAGAGAATAAATTAAATAAGATTGCAAATAAAAGTTTTTTAAAGGC
>JALRMF010000028.1:183594-263898 GCA_026120015.1 Dendrostoma leiphaemia | reverse complement strand
TGTATAACTACTAAAAATGGTTAAATTATGCCTATTATAAAGCTAGTTTTATTAAAGTTATAAAAATTATAATTTTAAATATTATACTTTGCCTTTATATTTGCAACTAAGCAAAACTAATTGCTAATTATTTTTAAATCTTTATAAAAGGCTCTTTAATAATTATATATACAATTAATACATATTTTAAGCTTTAAGTATTGCTAAATAAAGCATTATGCTTAATGCGTTTTAATGCATCTGCTACTATGCGTTGCTAGCAAATAATTAATTATATCTTTTATATTTTTAACCTAGGGCAAAAATCTATATATATTTTAATTAAAAATATAATAAATAAAAGCCTTTTTTTTAATTATAGTTAATTTTTGCATTAATAGTTAAGTATTTGCTTTTGCGTTTTTGCTATTAATATAATTGCAAAGTATAATAAGTAAAATATTATAAAGTATAGCAGCGTAATTTTAGCTTATTTTTTTTAATAATCTAATTGCTTTAATTACAGTAATAATCTGGTTTTCTTAGAGTAAGCTAGCCATTGTTTATTATAAAGAAACCGCAGGTTAAAAAGTTACATATTATAAAATAAAAAAAGTGCGCAACTTATTATTGCGCGCAACTTACTATATAACCACGTTATATATTAGTTAACCCTAATAGAGTTTAAAATACATACTCTTTAAAAGGCAAATATAGCACTTAGGAAAAGGCGTAAGGCTAAAAAAACTCAATTATAGGATAGAGGAGATAATTTTATATTTAATAGTAAAAAGATTTTAGCTAAGAAAAGTATAGTTAATAAGCAATTAGAGAAAGAGGAGAAAAATGGTAGTTTATTAAAATAAAAGCAGGCAGCTAGTTAAGCCTATAGAATCTATTGCAAGTTTAGCTATAATGCGCAAACTTATCTAAAGGCTAAGGATATAAATGAGAATAATAATTTTAAATAGTTTTAATTAATTTTAGGCGTTAGTGTAGAGTTTTGATTAATTAAACTTGTAAGGTATAACAAAAGTGCGCCACTCACTGTTGCGCGCGACTCACTGTACAACCACGTTAGGCATTTTTAAGTTTAAAAGATTAAAGTTAATAATTGCGCAAACTAAATAATATATTATTATATATATAAATAAGCTGTTTAGAGTTTAAAATAAAAGAAAAAATGAAAAGTTTAGGTTTTAATATTGTTAAATGGGTAGAATGCTTTGGATTATTTATTTAAAGAGTTTTCTTTTTTTGATTTAATTAAAAATAGCTAGTTAAGCTTAATAAGGTTTTTTTTAAAAGCTTTATATTAAGGATTTTTATATAAAATAGTTTTAATTTAAAAAGTGATTATATTATTAAGTATTTTATTAAATTTATTTTTAGCTCTTTATTTTTTAATATAAGCATAATAAAAAATATTATACTTAGTTAAAGGTTAGCTATATATTGTTTGTTTATTTGGGAGGCAAGGGCAAAAGTGCCTTAAACTAGCGTTTTAGTTTTTTTAACGCTTATTTTTGCCTATTTAAAGCGCTAGCAAATGGAAAGATGCTTTAAAAGGGTTATTTTCTTTTAAGGTAGCAAAGATTTTTTAATTATTATGCTTATAATTTAATTTATTGTAATAAAAGAAGGCTAAGAATATATTTATAAGTTTGTTAAAAGATTTAATTAGCTCTTTTAAAGCGTTATTTTTAACTAATTCCTAAAGCTGTTAATTGCTTTAACTAGGCGCAAGCCTTTTTAAGATTGCTTAAAGAAAATCTTACGCTCTAAAAAAGCCCTTAATTTTAGGAATTTTATATGCTTATGCTTAGATATAAATAGCTTTAAATTCTTTAATTTAAGTTAATGCTTTAGTTTTTTTTTTAAGCCTTTTAGAGATAATTATAATATTAAAAGCATATAGTATTATTAATTATAGCGTTGGTTGTTTTAAGGTCTGCCTTTAGATTTTAAATAAATTATTGCATTAATAGGTTTTTTTAGAGCTTTATTTTCATAGTGTATATATTAATAAGGTTTTTTTAAACTATTTAGTTAATTTACATCTAGATTTTATTTAGGTTTGCCTTTTTAATCTTGCGTTTTTGCAAATAGTGTATATATGCTATATTTAATTAATTACTAAAAAAGAGTTTATAATTGCTTAAATCTTATATTTTTTATATAGTGCATATTTGTTTAAAAAAGCGCTTTTAAAAAAATTTTATTTTATTTTTTACTTTGCGCCTAAGTTTATAATTATTAGCTTAATTATTATAATAATTTTTTTTGTTTTAGTTATAGAGCGCTGTATTTAGCGCTTTTAGATTTATTAAATATTAAACTTAGGCTATTTAATAATATGCTTTTAAGTGCTAAAATTATTTTAGGAAGATATATTAATTTATATATTTAACAAAGGTATTAAGCTCTTTGTTATTTATTTTAAGCATGGTTATAAATGAGTAAAATAGGGCGTTTTTGCCTTTAAGAGTTAAAAAACAAAGTATAAAAAGGTTTATTTTAGCTTTATATATAGTTAGGAAAAGATTTTTAAGTTGCTTGCTAGGCTTATAATTATAAAAATAAACTATAAGGCATATTAGGAAAGAAAAGCAAGGTTTAAATAAACTATTTAAAATGTGAATTTATGTTATTCTGTAAAGTTGTATATGTATAAAGTTAAAAGGTGCGCTTTGTTTTAAGCTTTTGCAGCGCTGTTTTTAATGCTGGTTTTGGCAGGGTTAGGGTTATAAGTGCATGGTTTCCACAACAATCCGCAGAATGTGCCGGCGGTGCAACCCGAGTTTTACGTGCAGCAGTGGAGGCGGCCCACCTGGCCGAGGAGAGACCGCGAAACAGATCACGCAGGGTGATTGTTGAAAGAGACAACAGTCACGGTCATCTTGAGCCACCTGCCTAAGTTGATCCATGACACATTGAAAGATATTAAAGAAGGGAAAGGCGAACTCGCTGCTGGAACACGACGGTCCATAGCAACACTTACTCTTGAAAAATTCTACCATTTAAGACATTCGTCCCTGTACTCAACAGTAGATTGGCTGTGGCGGAATGCCTATAAATCGTTGGCTGCTGTGGCATACCTGCTACCTAAGTACCTAGGTAGGTACTGTGGTATGTAAATGAATTCGTCTACTAGTAGAATTCTGAGGAGACTTCCAAGTTTGCCTGTGCCAATTAGAGATGCATGTCACAACCCTGGGAAGCTTTCGAATGGCTTTCTTTGCACTGTCACACTGCAGAATGTTGGTAACATTTCTTCAATACTACCTAGGCAATGATTGCCATGCAGAGAATGTTGCTGCTGCGCAAATGCCTTTCATCACGCAAATAGAAACAACGGGCCTCGCAAGACGGTGCACTCGGGCCTTCCGGAGAAATATGAGTCGCGCAGTCCTTAAATATTTTATGCAGGATGGATCCCCGTTCTCGAACAAATGCCTCTGTATATCTATGGTAAGTGATCGCGATGTAGCACCTTGCAAATACGCGCGTGACGCGTCTGACGTTCTAAGAATTTCAATTCTCCCAGTGCACTACCAGCAACCACAGACTCTGTGGGGAGTACGGAGTCTCAACCCTATGTGGTGGCTTCGAAATCACGCCCTTTATTCCAAATGCGACCGAGTTTGCATCCTTACGAAAACACTATCCTCGCCAGTGTATGAGCCACCGTCGCGGTATAGCTCGGTGAGACAGCTACTTCTATGGTGTTTTATCATAGTAAGTCTGCATCGTCGCCAGATACGGAGTGCAAGCTGAGCATACAGCGACGACCTCAAGATGTCCCACCATTGGATGAGCACCAGCCCCCGTGATGCTCACACGTTCTAGTTTCCATTGTAACACTTTCGCCACCCCCTTTCCCTCCCCCGTCCACCCCTATAGCTCTTGACAAGACTGAATATACAGAAAGCCTCACGAGTCGTTGGATGAGCCGAGGAGATGGTTTAGATATTGCAGTGGCCGTGCACTGGCTCAGGCGGAAATGAAGCTGTAGCCTTTCCCGGGCGTGGTGACCCATCTGAAGATCGAAGGACGGCTCCGAGGCTGCCGAGCAAGACTGGGTGTCGAAGTCGCACTCGGAAGCATACTGGTGGACATTAGGGGCGTCAAACGTCAAGGCGCATCGCTGCAGCCAAACTCCACTCAATCGCATACTCCCCGACTCCCTGTCGGCCCACAGCCGACCTTGGAATTTCGAGTTGAAAAAAAAAAAAAAAAAAAAAAACCCCCAATAAAACAAAGCAGAATTGCTGAGGTCAACGGCAATAAGATTGGGTCTGGTGGGGCCGGCACGGCCGGAGTTGCAAGCGCTGCAGATCATGCTCATCTTTCCTTTGCCTCCAGGCTCATAGCCTGACACTCTGGCAGGTGAGTGTGCCGAGGCTGGCACTGTGGGCGTATGGCGAGGCAAGGCAAGACAACCTACCAGGCCTATCATCCGACTTGCCGACCCATCAGCCCGTTAGCCCTTTCACCAGCGGGCAACAAGCGGTCATAAGCCGAGTCTCTGTTAGTGCGCGTCGTATTCGTGAAACCTCCTCGGAACGCACACCAGTGCCAGCTGACACTAGCGGCCGGTTCCCCTGAGCTAGAGAAGGCTTTCATCCACAGTTGTCCAACGCGTCGTTTGCAGGTGGTTTTTTAATGCACATGTTCGTAAGTCTGCCGCTAGCTGCTTCTTTGCAACCTTGGGGGTCAGCCGAGTCCCTTGCAATCCCTTGCGTACTGTGGAGTTTACAGTTGCTGCGAGTCTGTAATACCGGGTCCGTTCACTCCGGTCTCGTCATGCTTTCTCATGCCACCGAATGCTTCAAGGCTAACGTAGGGAGCATTGCGATCATCATTGCATGAGGAGGTTCCCACTCGATATACACAGTGCTACTATGCGTGTACGAGTTTCAGCTCCGTCGGCAGAGTTGGGGCAAGTTGTTTCCCTTGTCGCGCAAGCTCTTCTCACCTACTGTGCTTAGGTATGGCCAGAGTCCTGGAGCTCGTAACTTGGGCGTAATAAGTTGACGTAGGCCAGATCTGACATATCAGTTTTGATGCATCCGTATGGACCTTCGAGCTACGTGGCTTCATGTCGCAAGGTCCGAATGACATTGCTGATATGTCGAAGCACTGTCGCCTGTGACGGCGGCCTCGAAAAGCACTCCTCAGCTTGCAGGAGAGTTAGATCAGTCAACTTCGACGATGTTGTGTTTTTCGGTTTCACAGAATTCGGGCCGATCATCAGAGACTAAGTACATCCAAGCAGCAAAGGTCCCCATGTCCACCTCCATGGGGTTTCCATGGTCTGGCACTAGCGCTTTACCACTGTTTACCCACATTTGGACCAGGTACATACATAGCCCTAGGTATTCATCAAAAAGTAGGGCACTTCGTGAGGACACAAATTGTGCAGATTTTCCAGTCCGTGCGGTGCATACGCTGGGTTCGTAGCTATCGCTGATTACCGAAATCTATACTTGGGTAGACAAATCACGACGATCTTGTAACTAGGTAGCAAGCCATGTGAAAGCATGTTGAATACAATACACATGATACAGAATTGACGGTTCCTCGCGGCCTTATGAGCCACCCCTTCACGGGTCCAGTAAAGGAGCTACGTAAATGTCTTCGGAGCCGGGAGTACTACTTGTATCAAGTTCACAGGCACACGGTTGCAGGCTTGTCAGGTAACAACACCAATCGATGAAAATATGAAAGCACGCTCTAGGGAAATATGTTACATTAACAGCGTGAGCCTGCTGTAGGAGACATTTGGTAATATACGTAGCATCGCAGCCATGGGGCAAATGTTGAGGTATGATATTCAATGGGAAGCATTGCGTGCATGTTAGTCTAAAGGTTCACTACAGTAGTTAATGTAGTATCAGGGGCATGGAATTCCTGATCCGGCATGTAATAACCGGGCGATAGTCTGTGGCAGGGCTCTTTGGTTTGATGGGCGCCGCCATGAGAGGCCTGCTAGCCTTACGTACGGTATAAGATTTTTCCCCAGATGTTACATTTGTAATGTGACAGCCCAAAGTTCAAAAGATACTAGCACGTGCCCAGTGTCCTTGTTCACTGTCCAGACTGCGGAAACCATGATGAAGCCGCTAATATGGGGGCAGTGGATACTTGGTAGGGCTGATCGCTACAGTCCAGAACTACCCCTTGCAGGGGCGGTTCCTGGTCACCACTCCATACCTGCTATGATGCCGGAAGAGAGAAAACTGCTGCGACCCGCCCTCTCCAGATTGACAGGTGTTCTACTCAACCAACGTCAGTCTTTGCTGTCCGTCCTTCTGTGAATGCACGGTAGAGGTAATTACTCGACTTATGGGAGCACGCTGCTGATGGGAGAACAAATTCGTCTCTGCCACATTCTTTCACGATGACACTCTACCAAGATGATGGGCCTCACGTTGTAGGCGCAGTGGCCACTCTCTTTGTCCTCTGCATTATCGCTTTTGGCCTGCGGGTTTATGTTCGATATGGACAAAAGATGTGGGGACTGGAGGATACGGTCATGACCATTGCACTGGTGAGCACGAGGAAGCCAAGAAGGGAGCACCCGGCCCGAGACAAATCACTGACACTGTTTTCCCCACCAGGCACCGTTCTTCGTGATATCGATCGCTTGCATACTTGGAGGCCTGAATGGCATTGGTGTCAAAGATGCACACATCAAAGCAGCAGGATCGGACTACGAAACGCGAGCCTTGTTGTATTTTTTCATCTTCGAGGTCTTCTACTGCGCCTCCATCATACCGATCAAGCTCTCCATTGCGTTGATGCTCATTCGAATTGCGGCAAATCGGAAACCCTATATTTATGCTTCATGGGCAATGATGGCGCTGTTCTTTCTTGCTGATGGAGGGGCTGCTTTCTATATCATATTCCAATGCACGCCAGTCTCGTAAGTCAGAGGGCTTCCACGCTGCCAGATAGGCACACAATCATCCAGCATTCTCTTGCTAATCACCACACAGCTATGCCTGGGACACCAATCAGGCTGGAAAGTGTCTGCCGGCAGCGTGGCTTGCTGATATCTACTACATGGCAACTGCAGTAAATATTGCCACTGACTGGTGCACCGCGATCTTGTAGGTTCTGACATTCTGTCTCTAAACTACTCATTGAGTTCTACTTGAGCAGCTGGCTGACCTAATATAACCTGTCCAGGCCCATTCCTTTGCTATGGCACGTACGGCTCGAACGCAGTGAAAAGATCTCAGTTGCTGGCATTCTTGGCCTAGGCATCTTGTATGTCTGCTCATTCACCCTGCCCGCCGATAAAATTGCCCTATGCTGACAACATCATAGTGCAAGTCTTGCAGCCTGTATTAGATTGAATTATACGTTGAACCTTACGGAGGCGAGCAATTATCTCTGTACGTATCACAATTATGCTTGGCATACTATCTACCTAGGTATTTGTGTACGCTGCCTGATGACTAACAACGTTTCCAGTCGCTGTGGCCAACATTGTCATCTGGGGTTATTACGAGGTGGGCTTGGGCGTCCTCGTCGGCTGCCTGGCCACCCTTCGACCTCTTTTCAGACAACTGTTCCGGCTGGGATCTTTGGGCAGCAGCAGGTCCAAGTCTTGGGGAGGCGGCTCCGCACTGCCATTCCCAAACAACTCCCGCCGGGCATACAATCAGTTTTCGTCCAAACAAAACGAATACGAGCTGGGCGACGTCGGTATGACGAGCAGGGCTTACAAGGGTCCCTCCCATGCTCCGACCACGGCGAGCGACAGCGAGAGCATGGAGCATATATTGAACGAAAAAAAGCAGGGGGCCACGGGGAACACGGGAATTGTCGTTAGTCGACATATTCAGATCGCAAGTTCTCCGAAATAGGCCTCTCGGGGAGCTCGACTCATGTGTATGCACATGTGTTCGATGTTGGCTCTAAGCTCAGGAGGCTGGTACCCGGGGTTCACCCAATTCTGGTCCGCTCATTGCGTTGGCCTTGTGTGCATAATCCACGACTTCAAATAATCAAACACTTTGATCCTCAACTTCGGGACGAAATGATGGGACAGTGTTGCGGCACGATATGTATGCCTATGTTAGTCCCTGGGCATGGGCTCCAGCCTGATAGGCACCATCAGGCCGTCAGTCGGTCCGTCGACCTGCCTCCCGACCAAAAGCCAGACTGTTAGCGTTTGCGAGGTTTAGGTGCGGGGGATTCGGAGCCCTTCCTAGCAGTTGGGAGCATTACTCCGTCGCCAGGCAGCCAAATGTGAACCCATTCAGGCCATTCAAACTCGTCTGCCAGAGAATACGAGAAGAAAAAGCCCCTGGCTGGAAATTTGGCGTTCAAGAAACGCGCGCAATAGGCAAGCTTTGATAATAATGACCTTCTCAGTCCCTCGGGGATCGCCCAAGCCAAGCTTTCAGGCTCGGATGCACACTACCGTATGGGATAGCTTGTACCATGAATGAGAGGCTTATGACAGGGTCCTGTTTGGACTAATCAGAAGGAAAGCAAAGCACTAAATGTAACAAGAACAGATCTGCATCCGGGGAAAAGAGGGGTTCGCGCTGGTAGCCCTGTAGCTTGAATAACTACCTAGGTACTTCGTACTTCATGAGATTTGTTCGTGTGGAGAGATTGCGCTAGGGCTATTTCCCCAGAGACGTTAGCCAGGGACTTCGTAGGTTGTCGGCCCATGCTAATGTATGTTGGGCGGATGAGATATTATCCGGCCCTTCGTCTTGAAGAGAATCTTGAAATGGGGGCAGGATGTCGCCTAGGCATTCTACGCAGATGTGGAATTTGAAGAGGGTCCAAGAACCCGAGTCCCGACATCTTGGGCCAAACAACGGAGCAGTGCTCAGAAGGTGCTTGTTGCGAGTCTAATTGCTCGCTCTGTCCGGACAGCATTCCGGTAATCTTGTGTTGCATTATGAGAGCTGACACATGTGCAACGTTCGCTGTAACTTGAGTTTGACCAGGTAATGACCATCAGTGGTTCAAATGAAGGCATTCTCGACTCTTGTTCTTTGGAGGGAAAATATTTGATTGCTATGTAACATGTTAGAGGTGATTGAGCCGAATTAGGTACAATCGTAGCTCTGGAGCCTTCACGTCTTCCTACCTAGGTACCTAGACTTTGCTGGAAGAGGCGTAGTGGCCCCTCTCTACGTACAGAGCGACCATTCCAACGCCCTTTTCGATGCGCGGGAGACTACCGAAGCAGGTGAAGGTAAGCCGGGAGGAGGAATCCCGGGGCAGAGATAGCCCTGGACGGAGGAAAGGAATCGATACCACATGTGGTACATCTCAGCAGCGAGGCAGTTCTTGCTCAACACACCTCATGAGGTCAAGCAGATGATGGTCCAGTCAATCACTACAGCGAGAATCCAGCAGGGAATTTGCACAACAGATAGAGAAATCCTCGGCACAAGATTGAAGAAGCGGGGCCGCCTGCCGGCAGTGTCCTACCGACAATCTTGCAACTGGACGCTTCAGAGCCAGCGCTGATCCCTTTGTCTGCTTACCTCCTATCAAACGCTGTTCTCGGCGGTGGTTCTTGGAGACGGAATTTCAGCTGCGTGGACACCATTCCTTATTCGCACGAATATGCGGATCTGTCAACGCATCTATATGGCTACACTTCATCCCAGCCAGGCTTTCACCACAGATGCCGAGGCATATTGGCTTGCTGTACCCTGAGTCGTCGCGGTGTCTTGTAGCGCGATTCGAATCATGTTCAGTGCCTGGTTTCCAAGGAAGAGCGGCATTTTGAGTCGTTGCGCCTCGTCAACAGCTGCCTGCAGACTCTCAGCGAGCTTTCCCAAGTTCCACCGGTCTTCGGCTGCCCAACCCGCCCTGGCCTTCTCCTTGCCAGTCCTGAAGGCTTGAATCATCTCAGGCCCGTATTCTTCGAGCATATGGCTACCTCCAGCGGCGTTGATGCAAAGGTCAAAGACCTGGTCAAGATCGAGTCCGACGTGGTCGGCAAAGGCGAGCGTCTCGGCCGCCGAGCAGAGGTGGATGCCCTTGAGCAGTTCCACGACGTGGCCCAGCCTCTCGTTGTTGCTCCTCGCCAGCCCGGTCACTGGACCAACCTGTCCGATACCCTCGCTGTACAGCCTGAGCAAACACGCATCGTCGTCCGCGCCCCATGCTCTTCCCAGGGCTGTCAGGTACACTTGCTCGGCGGCACTCGTCATCGGTGTGGGGAACCTGCACCTCCTCGCCTCAGACGTAATGATTCCGGCGTCCTTGAGGATGATCGTCACGGCACTCGCGATGGGCTTGAAGTCGGGGGCCAGCAGCCGGGGCAGCCTGTTTTCAAACATCCAGCTGCGCCCCTCCGACTTCAGCAGCGCATCGGACGCCTTCCTCAGGTCCAGCCCAAGGTGACTCGCAAGGCCCAACGCCTCGCTCGCGGACAGGATCTGATTCGCCGCCAACACCTGGTGGCACATCTTCATGTTGCTGCCCGCGCCGACTCCGCCCTTCACCAGGTACAGCTTCTTTGGGTCGGACATGGTCTGCAGCAATGCCTTTCCCCTTTCCAGAGCCTCGTCTGAGCCACCTGCCATGATCGAGAGTGTGCCGTCGGCTGCGCGTATTGCCCCTCCGGACACAGGACTGTCGACCAGGTAGATGTCCGGACGGCCAGCATCCACCAGCTGCTTGGCTAGACCCTGAACGAAGGCACACGGTACCGTCGAGCACAGCAGCATCGTTGTGCCCTGTGGCAGGGCAGGAACAGCCGGGTGCTCTCCTCCGAACAGCGCGGCCTGAGCTTGCATGGCCGTCGCAACCATGAGGACGCAGAATGCTCTGTCCTGGACGGCCTCGGCGGGCGTGGCCGCCGCGCTGCCTCCGGCTTCCTTGAATCGCTCGAGCGTTGGACCCCAGACGTCAAAGCCGGTGACTGGATAGCCCTCCTTCACGAGGTGGGTGGCCATACCGAACCCCATCGCTCCCAGGCCCAGGAAGGATACTGCCGGCTTTGCGGATGCCATGTTTGCCTTCTGGAATGAACAATATCTACGCAAAATAAAAACACAAGACAATATGTGTTTCAGTAGAGTAGGAATGGTCGTCAACGACACGTAAGTATGACAGTCTTGTCGGCACCTATTGGGTGAGGAGAGTGACCATGTCAATCGCAGGGGCGCCGTGAAGACCAAGACATCGTGAAAAGGGTACCCCGAAACCGGTCATCCGCACCATCTTCGCGGGTACCTCTACTCGGCCTGAACCCCACCGTCCGGTGGCCAGTGAGGTCATCCTAGCCCGCTGTAGTTGTCTTGTATGTACTGTACTTTTACAGTGGAAGCGGCAGACTCCACACACAGGGTGCATTTCCCCTCGCGGAGCGTCATCGAGACGTTAGAATCTGCCCCCACAGTGGCCCCGTTGTATTTACCCGGTGGCTCGAGGGCTGCGTGAAATGGCATTCGGCTATCGATCAAACTTCACTGCCGACTTTTTGCTTTTGTAGTTTTCTCAGACAACACAAAACCATTGCACTTACTATTGAGGGCGCCTCCCCTCTGCGGACAGTGTCGAGTTCATAATCCCTTTTCCCCCAACACAATTTGAATACCTAGGTAGTCACAATCTGCGCCATGGCTCGCCCTCCACTCTCTGAGAATCGGTCCCTGGCCATACTCAAGGCAGCCCGACAGGGGAAGTACGCGGTGCCGGGAATGTGTTGCTACAACATTGAGAGCATCATCGCAACGGTCAGGGCGGCCGAGGCACGCAAGTCACCGGCGATGGTGCTGCTCTTCCCGTGGGCGATCCAGTACGCCGGCACGTCGCTCGTCAAGGCGGCAGCAGACGCCTGTCACAGCGCCCAGGTGCCCGTGTCGCTGCATCTGGACCACTGCCAGACGCCCGAGCTCGTGAGGCGGGCCGCCGACATCGAGGACGGGTTCGACAGCATCATGTGCGACATGTCGCACTACGACAAGGAGGAGAACCTCAAGCTCACCAAGGAGCTGGCCAGGTACTGCCACGAGCGTGGCATTGCTGCCGAGGCGGAGCCGGGCCGCATAGAGGGCGGCGAGGATGGTGTCGCGGAGACGGCGGACCTCGAGGGACTGCTCACCACTCCTGAGGAGGCCGAGGAGTTCGTCGCCACGGGCATCGAGATGCTGGCGCCGGCCTTTGGCAACGTCCACGGCGAGTATGGCCCTCGGGGCATTCGGCTGGAATATGACCGTCTGGCGAGCATCTATAAGAAAGTCGGCGACCGAGTGCAGCTGGTGCTACACGGGGCCGACCCTTTCACGGAAGAAATCTTCAGAAAATGTATCGACAACGGTGTCACAAAGGTCAATGTACGTATTCTTGCCTTGTTTCCACTCCACCAAGTCCGGTTTCCCCGTTTCTGAGATACCTAGGTAGTGCTATCACGGCACTCGTTCTGGCTAACCCCGGAAATGTTCCACCTACACTGCTGACTCGGAATTGTCTAGATCAACAAGGGCATGAACAAACACTACGCAGCAGTGCAAAAGGAGATGCACGGAAAACCTCTGACAAGCGTGATCGAGGCCGGGACAAAGGCCATGCAGGATGCTATCGAGATTTACATGGATCAACTTGGGAGCACTGGCAAGGCGTAATGTGTAGATGATTTTGGCAAGTGTCGAGAGCGTTCGGGACCAATGATTTTGAGGAAGGTTGGGTATCGTGCATTTCAACAAGGAGATGTCGACCTTGTGAGCAGTGACGTCCGTGAAGCAAACCTTGGCCAAGGGACGTTGCCCGTGAAATGACCACCAATCCCACAAGGAGCGTGTTTCGGTTGCTATTGTTGGAATCAGGAACTATCGTAGTCTGAAGATGCTGTCTCATACCATTCACGGACCGTTTTAGGTTATCGCCCCCGTGGAATGAGAGAGCTGCTGTCGGCACCGAAGCATTACTGCAGACTGCCTTTGTCCGCTGTGACATCTCCACCGGGCGGTATGAATCCTGGACGAGACCAATTTCAAGGTGGTTCACCGCGGTCACTAGCTCCGGCTGGGGTCTGGACTGAGCAACCTCCGCCGCTCGTAGTTGGCACCACTCCTCAAGGCGGTCTGCTGAACTGAACCATCTCCTCCCTTCATCACGACCTCGGCGTACTAACCTGGCGACTTCACTCTAGGCTACTCCAAAATGGCCTCATCACCTCCACGCCGGCGCCTAGTGGGCGTATCTACCAAGATGTACTTCTCAGCAGCACGAACCAAACAATATGTGTCAGACGTTGTGGCACAACTCTCCTCATCTTCAGATGCTCCCAAGGACGTCGACATCTTCATCATCCCGGACCATCTCACGATGGCCTCCGTGGTCTCGCAGCTGGAGACTAGCAAGACACAGATCCTGGTCGGAGCTCAGGATGCGTTTTGGGAAGACAATGGTGCATACACCGGCGAGGTCTCGCCCTCCGTGCTGGCCGAGCTCGGCTGTCGGATCGTGGAGGTGGGCCACGCCGAGCGGCGCCGGATCTTTGGCGAGACAGACTCGAACACCGCCAAGAAGGCCGTTGCCGCAGCCAGGAACGGCCTCATCCCTCTGGTCTGTATCGGGGAGCGGTCCAGGGGCGTCGTGAGCATGGCTGTGGGAGAGTGTGCCACCCAGGTCGAGGCGGTCATGAAGGCCGTGCCGGAGGATGCCGAGGTGGTCTTGGCCTACGAGCCGGTCTGGGCCATTGGTGCGTCGGAGCCCGCGTCTGTCGAGCACGTCGTCGGTGTGGTTGCGTCCATCAGGGAATTGCCATGCGTTAGAAGTCACAGAGCTGTGGTGAGAATCATTTACGGAGGGAGTGCTGGCCCGGGCCTGTTCGAGAAGCTCAAGGACTCGGCCGATGGCTTGTTCCTGGGCAGATTCGCCCACGACCCGGCGGCTTTTATCAAGACGATCCGCGAGGTGGCAGGCGCATAGCTATGATAGCAGTCCTACACGAATAGCAGTCCTACACGAAGGGTAGTTGAAGGAGCTTGTCATACACGATTTTGCCTGACTCGGTGCTTTTGAGCTATCGCCTGTGTGGCCGTGATTGATCTCAACTCGTGAGCATCAGATGAATGATGTCTTTGCCAGTGAAAGGGCATCCTTGGAGATCTTGGTCGCTACCGACTGCTAAGCGCTGCAATACAGTCTCTTTTCACAAGCCGAACGGGGAAATCACATGTCCTTCTCCAGGTCGTTGATAGCCTCGACCTTCTGAGCGCTCGCGCTCTTCTCGTCAAAGACATAGCCAACCCACTCCTTGGCCAACCTCCTTGCGAGCTCCAGCCCGATGACCCTCTCGCCCATGCACAGAACCTGGGCGTTATTGCTCATCACCGCCCGCTCGACCGAGAAGGAGTCATGAGCAGTGACCGCCCGGATGCCCTTGACCTTGTTGGCAGAGATGGCAACGCCCAGACCAGTGCCACAGATGAGCAGCGCCCTATCGACCTGTCCGTCGGCCACCATACGGGCCGCCGCGGCTGCGCGGTGTGGATATGGCGTCTTGTCGTGGGTGGCGAACGAGCCCACGTCCTCGACGTGCTCGACGCGGGGATCCTTTTCTAGATCGGCTTTGATTGTGTCTTTGTATGTCACGCCGGCGTCCTATAGGTTCGTCTTGTAAGACCCGCTTCCTCGTGAGTGCAAAAGAAGACAGCGTCGCTTACATCGCAACCCACCGCTATCCTCCACTTCGGAGAGGTTCCATTCGATGCCATGCTGCGTTCCGGAAAGAGAACCGTAATCACGTAGCCTCAGCTGTAATGTGTAATATCGTTTGACAGTTGTGTCTGTCGAGGGCTGCCTGGCTGCCTATAGTAGAGAATACCGAAGTTGAAGACGAGGGACAACAGGCTTGGAGTTGGAGGTCAGGACAGCATCAGACGTGGACTGTGTGTCATAGAATCTGCCTAGCAATCATCTAGCTAGCGGGAAACCACCGGCTTTGTACAGATACATCGCGTGTGTAGCGGGATGATCATCTCCAAAGGAGCATCTACCGAATTCGTAGTCCACTCCACCAAGTACACCTCCTGGCAATCACACCCCTATCATACTTTCTTTGCCCGCGGGTTTCGCATGAGACCGACAGACACTTTTGCGAGGTCGACGCATCGCCGCCCCTGACCAGGACTCTCTGGCCTTCGGCCTTCTGTCAACTCATTCCAGGGCGTCCAAGAAGTAACTACGCGTAGTTGGGGGAACGCCGCGATTGACCATCGGGTTGCCTCTTACGGCATGCCGGGCTATATTCACCCGCTTATACTCCTCTAGGTGAATTTGAGAAGACCAGGAAGGGAGTCCGTTCCCGTGAGACTGCCTAGGTACCCCGCCGCCCTCCGCATTTTCATGCCGGGGACGGTTCATGCAGTAAGGATGCATCTGGGGCTGGTTCTGGGTCCAAATGTAATGTTCTGTACCTACCTAGGTACTCTGTACATGATGACAGTGGGTCCACGATTTTGTCCTCGTGCCCAAGCAGATATTCTTGATTCAATTTTGGGAATCCGGTGGACCGACCCACACGGGTCCAGACCTCGGGCGCCTTGCCCCGGTGTCAGCCTGACTGCCAACCTACTCACTGTACGCTGACACCCCTTTGTTGGGGTAGACACCGAGCTCCAGACTAGTGCCGTACAGTCGGACGGGAGCTTTGACCATAATTACCAGAGTAGGTAGTGGCGGGCCGGTATCTACTATCTAGTAGCAGTAGGTAGGTACCTAGACCACCCAACTGCTCGCTCCGAGCAGTAGAGGGGAAGCCGGGCCAATGGTTGGGATCACCATCGTGCTTAAGTAGAACATACTACTTGAGGCATTCAAATCTATGTTCGCCCGCGCGTCTCCTCCGCTCCTCTTCATGACGTTGAATAGATCTTCCTCACATTTGGGCAATCCGAAATACTTCAACCTTGGCTGTTTGCCAAAACACGCGGACGGTAACACGAATAGGTCTTCAGAAATGTCAAAGGCTCACCTCTTCCACTCCTCTGACGGCCTAGTGGCCAAGTCTCTCAGGGGCCTCATCTCCTACAACGTGAGTGCTTCCGAACTCATACACTGACACAGTCTTGGGTCCTCGAGAAGGCTGTGGAAAGCAACATCTCGGGGTTCTTCGATAGGTGCTGACATGGACCAGCCTTCACTGTCACTTGACGAGACAAATCGTGTCGTCTTTGATACGAAACATGACCCTGCCCAAGTCAGCGTGATCTCGGGCGGCGGCTCGGGACACGAGCCGGCCTGGAGTGGCTATGTCGGCGAGAACATGCTCGCCGCGTCCGTGGGCGGCGACATCTTCGCCAGCCCCTCCACCAAGCAGATCCTGGCCGCCATCGACGCCGTCCCGAGCAGCAAGGGGTCCATCCTCGTGGTGACCAACTACACGGGCGACTGCCTGCACTTTGGGCTCGCCAACGAGAAGGCCATCGCGAGGGGCCACAGGTGCAGGATGATCATCTGCGGCGACGACGTCTCGGTCGGGCGCAAGGGGAGCCTGGTCGGGCGCCGCGGGCTGGCCGGGCAGATCGGCGTCCTCAAGGTCATGGGCGGCGCGGCGGGCCAGGGCGCCTCGCTGGACGACGTGTACGACCTGGGCGTGGCCTTCTCGCAGCAGATCGTCTCCATCGCCGCCACCCTGGACCACTGCCACGTCCCCGGCCGCACCGAGCACGCCACGCTCGGCCAGGACGAGATCGAGCTCGGGACGGGCCCGCACAACGAGCCCGGCTACAAGAAGCTGTCCCCGGCGCCTTCGGCCGAGGAGCTCGTCGCGTCGGTTCTCGAGCACTGCCTCGACGAGAACGACCCCGAGCGAGCCTACGTCAAGTTCAACCCCGGCGACGAGACCTTCCTCCTGATCAGCAACTTTGGCGGCATGTCGCAGCTCGAGATGGGCGCCCTGACGGACGAGCTGCTGGAGCAGCTGGCGAGCAGCTGGAAGATAGAACCTGTGCGGGTCTACGTCGGACCCTTGGAGACGTCTCTCAACGCGCCCGCCTTCTCTGTGTCGATCGTCAACGCCACGGCAGCGGCCCAGAACTGCGCGTACTCGGTCGAGCAGATCAAGGCATTCGCTGACGCGAAAACAGCCACGTCTTGGGAGTCCATGGCTGGCTTCCAAGGGGTCCGTCGGAAGCGGCAAGACCAGTTTGTCAAACTTCCAGTGGAGGCAAAGAAGCCGGTGGATGATTCTAAAGACCTAAAGATCGACCCGGTCGTCCTGGACAAGATGCTGAGAGGAGCGTGTGAGGCACTCGTCCAGGCTGAGCCCGACCTCACCAAGTGGGATACGATCATGGGTGACGGGGATTGTGGAGAGACTCTCAAGACCGGCGCCACCAGCTTAGTTGCCGCCCTGGACAGCAAGAAAATCGCCGCCAGTGGCTCGGTGCTCACTGTTCTGCAGGAGCTGGAGGATATCATCGAGACTAAGATGGGAGGCACGCTGGGCGGGATCTTGGGTATCTTCTTCGTGTCACTCCGCAACGCCGTCAAGCAGAACGTGAGCGCCGGGCGGACAAAGAACGCGAGCGAGATCTGGGGCCGGTCTCTTTCTACTGCGCTACAGCAGCTGACAAAATATACGCCCGCCAAGGTTGGTGACCGGACGGTGATGGACACTCTGATTCCCTTCGCAGAAGCCATCAAGGAGGCTGGCAGCTTCGATGAAGGTGTCCTCGCCGCTACTCGGGGCGCGGAGGCGACGATGACGATGACTCCCAGGCTAGGTAGGGCTACGTATGTGGCTGCTGGACGCCAGAATGGGGGCTCAGGACAACTTCCCCCGGACCCTGGGGCTTGGGGAGCTATGGTCGCCATCCAGGGATTGAGGGACGGACAGTCCGCTTGAGTGTTGCTAGCTGTCGTATGAATGCTAATGTACAGTTTCTGGAAATGTCACATAAATACTCAACGGTAAGTTGCGTGGTGGCCAGACGAATCCAATCTTGTGTGATCATCCCATGTGAGAACTGTCTCTCTTCACCGACCAGCTTCTGGAAACCTACCTGACTTGAAGTTGCGGGCGTCACTGTTCAGGGGTAGGGAGTGTCTGAAGATTACCTTTTCTGTTCTCACGTAGCAATACTCATGTACATATACGCATCTCGCGCCTCGTCCACTGCCGAATGTCACCAACGTGCATTCTGGCATCGCCAAACGCTTTGTCCTCATGCTCATGACAGCTTCGCCATTACTTACTTATCCACACAGCACTCGAGATCCTCCTTGTTACCACGTCCCGCCCAGAGACGACTTGACAGCGCGTGATAACCTAGAAATCAGACTTGAGATATGCAGCTGAAAAAGCACTACCAGTGGATCGTTTGATTCATCAGGCGTTTAGATCACTCAACCCCCCCCCCCCCCCAATCGTCGCCGCAACAACCAAATGACAGAATGTGAACTGAGAGGAGCGAGGGATGGTCTGGTTGGAAAACAAAAATGTGGAAAAGCTACTACCTAGGTATGTATATGTATGCCTGTTTCGTCATCTTTCTGCGCCCGCCATTAATTCCCTCAAGTTCTGAGTAGCAGTACTCGGATCCGGGAGCGAGTCTCAGCATGAGGTATCAATTCATCACGAGAGCGGAGTCAGAATCCACGGACCACAAGTAGCATTTCGACGTCTTCTGACACTCTCTACAGAAATTTGTTGCTGCCAGATGTGTTAGGTTACCCCCGAATCCGAGATCTGAGACTGCGCCGCATGTCCGAGAACCCTCCACAAGGGCGCACGCCTACACTCAGCTTGGTAAGACGCTGACAAGGGCGCGCCACGGAGGGCTTCGAACACAATGGCATCCGATCCGTGTCAATAAAAGTCAGAGATAGGCCTCCCATCACCCGCCAGATGAATGACTTCCCAGGCTGTAGGCCATCAAGTCGTTCTCCCAAATTAACGTGACGCACTCCCCCCCCCCCCCCAGTCGCCCCACGGCCGAAATGCCCAAGCTCAAGGCCGTCCTGTTCGACTTCATGGGCACGTGCCTAGACTGGCACACCAGCATCGCCTCCTCCCTCCCGGGCTCCCTGTCCCGGGACGTCCGCTCCAGGTTTGCGCTCGCGTGGCGCCAGGCCTACTTCGACTACAACGCCGCGCGGCTCGCGGCGGGCCAGCCGCCCGAGGACATCGACGTGTCGCACCGGCGGACGCTGGACGCCATACTCGCGGGGACGGAGTGGGCGGCGCTCAGGTCCGCCTTCTTCTCCGAGGCCGAGGGGGAAGTGCCGGGGGGAGGAGATAGAGGTGAGGAGGGTGGTGGTGCTGCGGGCGCCGCCGCCGCCCCCGCCGTAGACAAGTGCATCGCGGCGTGGCACGCCCAGCCGGCGTGGGACGACGTCCGCCCGGCCCTCGAGGCCCTGCGGGCGAGGGGCTACGAGACGCTCGTCCACGCCAACGGGACGGTGCGGCTGCAGCTGGACCTCGTGCGGTCGTCGGGGCTGCGGGGGCTCTTCGACGTCCTCTTCTCGAGCGAGCTGCTGGGCAGCATCAAGCCCGCCCCCGAGAGCTACGAGAAAGGCCTGGCCTTGCTGCGGTACAAGCCCGAGGAGTGCGTCATGGTCGCCGCGCACGCGTACGACACGCGGGGCGCCAAGGCCGTGGGCATGAGGACGGTGTATGTGTATCGGTGGACAGATGATATCAGGGAGGATCAGGATTTCGTGAGGGGGGAATTTGATAGGTATCTGGAGGGCATGGAGGGACTTGTGGAGGCCGTTGAGGATCTCGAGAGGCCGTAGTAAAAGGGTCGCAGTCTGTGTGATCTGTATGTGCTGATCGGTTGTATCGGGATCAAACGTTAATTACAACCCAGTCCGGCACCAGGCAGAGAGCGGTGAGTGCCCTTGTGGCCTCGCGCAGTCAGGCCATGTGCACGTGTCGGGAGCTTCAACATTTAAAATGCATTTCGATCTTGAGCACTTGGGGACGTGACGAGTAATCAGACCCGGGAATTCGTGAACAGTCTTGTATTCAAGCTTGATGTCTCTCTATGTATGCGAGAATACTCCTATGCGCCTCTGATGCTGACATGGGTATTCCAAAAAGAAAGGTCCTGCTGTATAAACGCCAAAATGAGCACACGCCGATGCTGCAAAAAGCTCTTTGGCATCCTTTAAAATACCGTGAACGCCGTGTCTATGGCAATTCTCCCCGATTTGCGATTTGACAGTGACGACACTGAACTCTTATCAAAGTCTTTTCTGTCGGGCCCATCGATGACGGGGAGACGTCTTCCCAAATCGGGCCCGTCAAACCATTGGTGGCGAACCCGCTGTCTCAATCTGAAGTCTCAGATCCTCGCAATCTTGCCGTGCAGGCTTGATGTCTTGGTTTCTCGAGTTTCTCACGCACCGCCGACAGAGATGAAGGAAGGCGGCGGACCCCACTGTTGTTGCCGCTGGAACACGGCCCGTGGCGTCTGGACCCAGAAGAACATCTGTTGTCCTAGGCACGGAACTTTGCTGCCGGGCTGAAGAGAGAAGCCGAGATCTGGGATAATAGTAAGCACTGCTGTCCGTTTACTGCACTGTAATCTCATGTGCACTGCGGTCCGGTCAGGTCATCATTCGGTCTGTAGGCCGTAATACCGGTCCACCAGGCGGCATCATCCTTGTGAAGTCGTCGACGCTGGTCCGGATGCAGTATACTAACTGCTATTGTCGGGTTCTCGAGACTTGATGGGACGACGACGAGTCTGGAACACCACGCAACGAGCTGCCCCAAACTCGATGCATGGCTGAACCCGGCTGTCGGTCGACCCCATCAGAAGATTCACCGGCTGACCGTCTCCACTTCTTGGGTCTGTTCTGCTAGAGCGATGCAATGACGATGGCTTTACCTGTGCTTTGGACCTCCTGGTCCTCGGACTTCTCCACCTCGAGCAGGAGCTCGCTTGTTCTGACCAGCAGCTCCTCGTATACCAGGGTGTAGGATACGGGGAGGTCCTCGTCTTCAGCCTCGGACCAGATCGCCGGCCGTCTGGTTTCCGCGTTCTCGTGAACTTGGAACTTCAGGCCGACAGTCTTGTTCCGGTCCGTCCACAGGATCGGCTCCGCGTCGCCCTTGCCAGACACCTTTGCTTTCAGCCACCGTCTGAACACACGCACCACACCGTCGTTGACATTGACGTGGCTCAAGAACAGGCCCCTCCTAGGACCGGTCTTGACCAGGTTGGTCACCGTACACAGCTGACTGAACATCTCGCCGTCGTCGAGATTGACGTTCACCGACGCCGTGAGGTCGTCGGCCTCTGCGGCCGTCCCCTTGCTCGGATACCTCGCCCTGCCCCTGCGGTTCTCCTCTTGCACGACGGGTCGGAAGCGCGAGTAAAGGCCATGCAGCTGACCCAAGGTCAGCTGCTTGTCCTCGTCCTCGCTGTAGCCCTCCAGACCGTTGGTGCCGAGGTAGTCGCAGTGCAGGTAGGGCGTGGAGATCTTTGCGGATGGGTGGTAGGCCTCGAGGATCAGCTCATGTTCGGGCAGCCAGGCTGCATCTGTCAAACGGGTGTGGATTATGCGCAGGGTGATGTCGTGGAAGCGGTGATTTACCCTGGCAAGGGGAAGGAGCTGGAGGGTGGGTAGCGGGCTGAAGATTTGAATGAGGATCTGGGGGCTCGGTTGTTAGTCAGGGGTACTTGGGGTGTATGGGTGTGGGTATGGGTGTGGCTTACCTCGCTGGGGAGGTCGTTGATGTTTCGAGGTATGGCGGCCATCATGTCCATATCGGGTGAAGCTGATGGAACCGGATTGGATTGGATAGGATAGATAGTAGTTGAAAGATAGACCAGCACTTGGTAAGAACTGAGTAACGAAGAGTCTTTTGGTATGAGAAGCTAGACTCTCCGGGGGCAATGAGCAGTGCTGGCTATCTTTTCGACTTTATATCGGTCTCAACTCGGCCTCGCGAAGGGTGGCGAGGGACCTCCACCCCTGGGCGGCAGTGGTCGAGAGACCCAGTCCAAGGTGGACGTGGACAAGGGGGGGGGGGAAGCAACGGCCGGAATGTTTCAAGCTCGCGCTCTCGTATCTAGAAGGACGAGTTCGAGCGAGGATTGGAAGATCGAATGGGAGCGGTAACACATATGACAAGTATGGGTCCCCAGCGGGCGGCGTGGTGCGATATGGGACGGGTGGGCAGACAATGGCGTAGGGCGACAGCAGGTAACGGTCAGGTAACCCAGTAACAGCCGCAGGTGGTGACACCAGATGCGAGGTGATAGGACGTGACTCGGTCAGCACAGATGACGAGGCTGAGTGCTGTGTGATGAGGTGACGGGGGAACTTCGTGGTCGAGACAGGCTGACGGACGAGGCTCGAAGCATGTGCACAGAGCGAAGAGGAGCACGCAAGGGCTGGGAAACTCGCGACGCGAGGTGGACGAGAGTTCGGTTCCGGCCCAGGAATCGCACGTTGAGTGGGGCCCCCTTGCCAGAAGCAACCTGGTAAGCCACTGTGCTCTGTGAGTGCTGAAGGCCCCCTGTCGCCCCTGCCAAAAGACGGCCCGGGGCCCGACGTTTGCTCGTCCTCAGATGTGTCCAGCCCTACGGGCGGATCTCCGGGCGGATCTCCATGTGGACCTACAGGTGGACCCAAGAGTGGACCCTGAGTTGGGACCTCCTCGACTCTCGACACTTTCGCGACGCATCAACTCATGAAAATACATCAGGCTCGCGCCATTTTCTCTCACGGTCCCTGCATTGGTTGTTGCAGTTGCATCCTATCTCGAGATTCAATGCTTCAAAAAGCATGTTTGATCCGCTTCTGTTGTGTCTGGGCCCCAGTCATAAAGGCAAAAGAAAGTACAGACGGAGTCGACGTCGTCGTCGTGTCAGGATTGGAACGGGATCGGGGATGCACGCGCTTGATTCCACAACGGTCGAAATATGTATTCTTAGAAGACCCTCAGGTACGTACCATGTGAACAAGAAGCCTTCCGTTGAATGCATCGAAACAAGGACGGGAAAGTTCGCCATTACTTTGAACGCGATGATAGGCACCGCATCTGCATGATTCAGGGTTGATTGGGGCTGGCAGGCATTTTTGTGTGGCTTTCATTGCGCCCGAACGGCGTCAGACCACATTCGGGAAAACCCGGCATCACTCGAGATGGCCTCGATCCACGTTCAGCTGGCGTTTGCTGCACCACACAACCATGCACCTCACGATCAAGAGGCGTTGCCGATGCAGAGTCGCGACTCGCCGAGTCGAAATCACATTCACATGTGAGAAACACGCTCTATTACATCATCCCGCTATGGAAGCAAACATTTCAAATTAAGTTTCTATTGGGAATACCGGTACCAGCCTCCTGCTTGGCGTATGCCTCGTACAGTACTGTAATGTCGTGCGTGCGCAGATAAACGGTGAACACCGCGGCGGCCTCAAACGCCTACAGAGCCCCCGCCACTCCTTGGAGCGTCTCCTTGATGGCCTCCTTCAGCTCTGCCTCGCTCAGCTCCTTCACGCCCAGGAGCTGGTTGTCATTCTTGGCAAACTCCGTCCCAGCGCCCTCCCCGAATGCAGCCCGGACCAGAAAGCCTATCATCACTGCATCGCTGAACTCTCCCTTGGCCAGGGCCTCCTTCGACTTCTTGACGCTCTCGCGCGTGCTGCCCTCCTGAAGTGTCCATTTCTTCCCCGGGTTGAGCCCCTGCAAGATCGAGACCAACTGCTTCACTATAGTACTCGGTCATCAGCAACCAACGGGACTCGAGAGACGCGCGGACGGGTGGCGACGTCCACACAAGGGCAAGTAAAAAGGAAGAGGAAGAAAAAAATTCACTCACTCGACACCGCAGCCTCTCGCACGTACACGGTGCGGTTCTTGGTCTCGTCCGGGTGCTCTAGCACGCCCACCACGGCTTGCGCGACCGCCGCCAGGCGTGTCACGCCGAACTTGACATCGCCGCCGTCCCACAGCGTCGCCCGGCCCTCGACCGGGTCCACAAAGAACCTCTTCTCCAGGCCCCAGTCCAGGAACGCGTTGTTCGCCACGGCCGTCCAGCTCAGCCTGCCGTCGCCCGCCAGAGCCTTCAGCTGCTCCAGGGACTTGACCTTGTTGGCGAAGACGGCCAGCCCTCGCTGCTCGGGGAAGTCGATGGGGCTGCCGAAGCCCGACGGCACGAAACGCCGCACGGTGCTCTCCGGAGCGCCGGACGCCGCGATGAGGGCCCCCTCGGCCTCGGCGCCGGTATAGCCTACGGTCGACACGACGGCGTCTTGGCCCTTGAGCGCCGCGGCGACCGAGGACGGCGAGGCAAAGTCCACGACCACCTCGTGAGCTCCGCTGGGGAAGTCGGAGATTTTCCCCGGCGTGCGCACCAGGGCCGTCACCTCGAAGCCTGCTTTGACGAGGGCTGGGAACACGACCCTGCCGAGGTCGCCGTTGGCCTGGTGCGTGTTAGCGAGGAGTGTGCTGTCGCAGGGGCACATGAGTGGACTTACACCGGCGATGGCGACTTTCTTGATGGGTGAAGACATGGTGAGTGAGGTGTTGTGTGTTGTTGTGGAAATGACTTTGCTTCGTAAGTAGTGATATATCTGTATCATGCGAGAGTGCTCGTAGATCGTGCTGAGAATGTTGGACTGGTGTTCTTCCAGTCCAACTCTCACATCGTCGACGGCGAGGCTCGTCCCATTTTATATTCTTGCATCCATACTTGCCCACTCGCACCACGCCAGGCAACACTCGGGTCTTTCTGATCACGTCGAGGGATTCATGATGCCAAATGCCCTCGAGAAAATAATTCCGACGTCCGTCTTGGTCAGCCGGAAGCAAATTTGGCGTGGGCCTAGCTTGGGGGGCTAAGGGCGCCGTCGCTGGTGCAGGCTTGCTTGATAAGCCTCGTCAGAGGCGCGCGCGCGCGCGCAACCCCCCCCCCCCCATCTCGCGCAGGCGGTCCCGAACTTGCGGATTGCTGTAAGTGCTTACGGCTGTACACACAGTACTACGGTCAATTATACTATAGTCTCCCTCAGTCACGGCACGGCTGAATGTAACTTCCCAGGACTGTATCTGTTTAACGACAGCAGCCTGCGATCCAGGGAGTGGACGGCCGTATCTCCAGAGGGCATAATCGCTGGCTGTCATGTGAACTACTCGGATGTATTTTTACTCGGATAGAAATCAGGCCGATCAAGAAGATGCAGTCAATAGAACTGTACACACAAGGGTCTAATTGTAAGATTAGGCATCAGAAGGTGGCCATTACTTTTGAACCTTCCTCTAACGTGCCAGCGTCACCGCCGAAGAAACTCTGATTCTTTGTTGGTTTGGGGGGGGGGGGGTTTGCACATGTCATGCTGCAAGGGGAACTTGGCAATGTCGCAGCTCGAAAAATACATCCGAGTAAAAAATACATCCGAGAGAAATGCATCCGAAGAATTTCTCAGCACACTTCAGCGCCAAAACCATCCCGAGGTCAGCATGTCAGCACCTAGGCCTTTTCTTAGGCATTGTTAGCCCAGCGCCTGGCGTCTACCTAGGCAATTTCGCTTAGCCCGTCCGCACTGTACCCATCAACGGACGAATTGAAGAAGCGATTGGAAATGAAACTTTCAGTTTGTAGAGCATCTGTGTGGGAGCAGACCGGATGACTCGCTCAACCCGGATTCACACACGCACACACATCATCTGAGGATGTCCTGACGCGCCCCAAGCCTTCCTGTCACGTTGAGCGCCCGTTTCCTCCCATAGGAAAAGGGCAATGCCCAGAACCGCTGCAGCACATACTGTGTATACATACTTTCGTACCTTTCGCAAACGTCCGACGTCACGGAAGTACAAAAAAGCAATACTGCTCTCGGAAACAGATGCGGGACCTGGAGCGGACGGATCCGGGCGCGAGAGGAAAGGATTGACGAGCTCGCATTCAGGGCTGAAATGGGCGAAGCGAGGGCGCTTGATCCTGTGCCCTTCGCAATAAACCTTTGACCGTTGCTGCTGGGCTGCTATTGTAGCAGGACCATGCTCGATCTCCGGGCCCAGTGTATGGTGGTGAGTGGGGCGAGGCTTCACCCAGATGTCTTGGACTCAGGAGTCAAGACGAGGTTGCGAGCCGCGACAAGAACCAGTTAGGCAAGGTATGGTGCGGCCCAGCCAGTGCAGGTGGCCCGCCCATGGCATTGCTTCCTCCAACCGCTGCAGTCAATCAATGTATATGAGGCAAGCAAGCGACCTCATCCCCTCCGAGCCTCCGGTGGGTGGTGGGTGAGTCCCTCATCTACTGCGGGAGAAACCGCAATACGGCAGTGCCAACTCACATTCATTACTATGTATTCGGTCGAGATGCCCAGTGGCATCTCGCATCGTGAACATTGAAACGGACGAGGCTGGAGAAAACTGACTGCATCTCGTGGATGCAGGTTAGCCGATGAAGAGTCAATGCCACGCGAGGATGAGAGGAGAGAGACGGTGCTTGTTGCCGCAAGACGTGATTCTTCTTTATCATTGAAGGAACACAGCAAGCAGTATTGCTCATACAGCTCAAGACTTCTTGTCCGTGAGGGATGCTATATATGGCAAGTTGTCACTTTACAATGAGGACTTATGGAAAGCAGGATAGCACGCGCATGCTGGCGAGAGTGCCGTTACAAGAAGACATAAAGTCGACCAGCAAGATGGGTGAGTGAGCAGCACCAAGACATTTCATAGGAAAGCGAATCTATGTCAAACAAGGCTTTTTTATTTAATGTTGTGGTAGGTAAGGCAGATATCCCAATTCGCTAAAACCTTATGCACGCTAAATCCCCACCCCATCTACAGATGCACCATTACCACAGCCCATTTTATACATACACACACATCATAAAATCATCCACTATTGAGTCTACCTTACAGAGCCATCACAGCTCCCAGGACGCCGGCGAATACGGCACCCACAACCCCAACCTCACGAGCCGCCACACCAGCCGTCGACACGGTGGAGGTAGCAGACGAAGCAGCGCTCGTCTTGGAGCCAGACTGGGACTTGGATGTAGTGAGCGTGGCTGAGGAGCCCGAAGACTGGGTCGCGCCGCCGCTGCCAGCCGTCGTGGTGGCGGCGGCGGTGTTGCTCGCGACGGTTCCCGTCCCGGACGACAGGCCGCCGGCGTCCGAGGTGCACACGAGGGTGTCGCTCGTCGCGTCGGCGAGCTCGCTGCACTGCGCGACGGCGGAGCTGAGCGCGGAGCTATGGCTGTCGTACCAGCTCGCCACGCTGGTCGAGTAGGCGCTGTAGTCGGAGGTCAGGGAGGCGGGCACGCTGACGGAGCACGGGTCCGTGGCCGTGGCCGTCTCGGCCCAGCTGGACAGGGCGTCGTCGGGAACGGGCAGGTCCGTGACGATGGACATGATCGCGTCGTAGGCCGACGAGCAGCCCGCGTCGAGCGAGGGCGTGGGGCCGTCGTCCGAGTAGGTCGGGGAGGCGTCTGTTTGGCGCGCCTCGACGGCGCGGGCGACGGCGCGGTTTGGGTAGGGAACGGCGAGGCGCTGCAGGTTGGCAGACGCGGCGGCGACAATGGACGCCAGGAGGATGCTTGAGGTGTACATGTTTTCTTGGGTGCGTGCTCGGAAAAGTGGAGTGAGACGAGGTTGGTGTGTAGATGTCCCGAAGGATCTCAAGAGTAACCGCGAAGGTGTATAGTAGTCTGACTTGAGAGTGAGGAGCACAACTTCAAGATATCAAGGAGATGGAGGCAAGCGACGCTTAAATATCCGGTCGTGCTAGTGATGTGTTCAAAGAAAAGAAGATACAAGATAGAAAATTTAAGACCTGCAGTTGACGGGGGTTACTTCGTGCCATTACCGTATTCAGCTCCAAGCTAGGCAAGATGAGTGTATGGGTGTGGCTTTCAGCCGCCCGAACGGACTGCGGCTCATCTCTCAACAATGCTCGAGAAAGTCTAGTCCCAGCTGGACAGACGCCGCAGAAGGGCCAGGCAGCCAGGTTGCCACAGGACAAGGGAAAAGGGGCCAACGCCTTCGAAGGATTCAGTGATGCTCGCGAAATTGGCCTTGACGCAGGGCCAGTTCTTGCAGATTCCCGTTCTCATTGGCTGTAAGGCGTCGACGGCAGGGCTATGCTGACAGGAACGGGAGGGCTGAGCCGAAGCCCATGCTGGTACTGGCCAGGCAGCCGAGGCTGCACGGCTTGCCATAAACCATCTGCAGATGCTGACAGCACGATTGCCAAGAAATTGCCGTGGTCTGGTCCTTCTGTGATGAGACACAAAAAACCATAGAGTGCGCTGAGGCAGTACGCCCCGCCAGCATTGTCTCGCAGCAGCCGAACGGATCGTATCTGGACAAACACGCCATGTCGCTCCGTAAATTATGTATGGCTGACCTTGGCTATTTGGTTCGGGCGCCACGACACCGGACTGTTTTGATGCTTTTAGCTAGACTAGTCTGTGATGAAATTGGCCTTGCTTCACGAAGACTTCTCTGGGACCCACGCAACTAGGCAGGCTAGGCATCCGCATGTTGTTGCACTAGCTTCTTCCAGGCCAGTGCATAATGCTCTAGAGTGGCCGGCCCGTGGCCGAGAGCCAGACGCGAAAGGGAGTCCTCAAATTTCTGCCGTCACGGATCCTTCGAACATAAGTAATCAGGCCATCCCCAGAAGGACATTTCAAGTGCCAGACCAAGTCAAGACATCACGAGCTGCTGCAAAGTGGGGTGCTTGCCGGCGGAACAAAGGCGAGGACGTAAGCAGTGGGCGGAGGCAGGCAGGTGCACGGCAGATGGAAATGAGAAGCTGACGTTGAAATGTTTTTTGTTGTTGATGAGGTGAAAATGAGAGGAGGTGGGGCCAGTTTAAGCATGTGTGCATGTTAGTGTTCGAGTTTCCACACACTCGGTAGCCCCTAATCCCTGCATGCACGCCCGCTTATCTCATCTCTCCCTACCTAAAATTGCAGCCGCTGGAGACGAGACCCTCACCATTAGCTCTGCCAGCCATGGTAACATCAACTTCTAGCCCCCCGACCAATCAGAATTGGCTGAGTGGTGTAGTGGTTATAGTTCACATTGTGTGGGCTTCCTCTGACAAGGTCCCTGGTCTGACCCCGGGCTTAAGTCATTTTGTTCCTGAAGGGCACTGTCTGCTGTCTGTTGGGTTGGTGATATATTTTGCTGGGCGGACCCATGGGAACGGGAGGAAGGTCAGGGCCAGGTACCAATCTAGCCACGTATGCCAGATGATCATTGGGGGGCGCACCAGTGGAATCCATACAGCAAGTCATGAATTGTGTTGCTGAAATTGCAATGGCAGTTGCCAAATGGGTATGCTACAGTATGGGATGAGTAGAGCGGACCCTGGCTACGGCTCTGATTCCCGTGCATCGGCCATACGTCCGAAGCAATCCGTCGCGCGCTCGTCGAGATAGGAGGCTCCCCCGGCCCCCTTTGCCAAGTTTTCCCCCAGTCGCCTAATTAAGTATGCCTACATGCGCATGCATTCATCAAGAAGTGCTGTTGTCGAAAATAAGAGTGCGTCTCCTACGCCCTGTCGCAGTGCTCCGTGGGCTCTTCACTTCTTCACCTCTTCGTCGGGAGAGCGCTGTCTAGACATGCAAGCACCTGCGGCAGAACGTTAGCTGTCGTTGTCGTGGCCATCGGCTAGAACACAAATCGACTCACATCACTGCCGACCACGCCCTGGTTGCCCAGATACCGGGCCATCCCCCTCACCAGTTCGATCTGCTCATCCACCGTCAAGCCGTTGATGGCAGTCTCTATCACTCCACCCAGCGAGACCTTGTACGTCGCGACAAAGGAGTGGTAGTACAGGAAGGTGAAGAAGCCCATGATGAACTGGCAGTCCATGCGATCCGTCATACCGCCATGGCCGGGGATCGAGTGACCAAAGTCCTTGATCTTGAACGTCCGTTTCAAGCCCGAGGCAAAGAAGCCGCCAAATGGAGCGATGAGGGAAGCGAAGGTCGCAAAGATCATGGTGTGGATTTGCATGGGCTCCACCGTGATGCTGAAGTTCGTGCTGGCCGGAAGGAAGACGAAGTCAGGAAGTTCATAGGTGTAGGGGAGGAACACCGGGTTCGGGTCACAATGCAGGCCGGTGAAGACATTTGCACCAAAGTCCTGGCATCGGTTAGCCACCGTCTCTTACAGTCATCGGAGGTATCAGACAGCTTACAGTGACTGGGCAGATGAAGTATCCGCTGCGCAGCATCAGACTCGTCAAGCCGTAGCCAAATATGACTGTCATGATCCATGCACCAACGAAGCCTTCCACCGTCTTCTTGGGCGACAGCTTGATGAGCTGTGTGCGGCCAAACGTGATACCACATATGTAGGCGAAGATGTCGTTCGTAATGACCAGAGCAGCGGGCAAGAAGAACCAAATCATGCCCTCAAAGACGTTGTTCATGATGAAGTGAGCCTGCACCACGATGATGAGGAGCGCCATGTGCGTCCATGCAAACTGCGTAAATTGGAATTTCAAGTGGCCAGCCTTCAAAGATGTGACGAAGAAGACAAATCCTGCATGACCGGGTTAGCTTTTCGCGAGCACGTAGATAAGGTGTGCGACTGAGCGAAGCCGCCCGAGCCGCCATTCCACCGTCCGCTGCCGGACGTACCGATGATGTAGAGTATGAAGCTGATGAAGCGATGGTGCGTGGCCAAAGGCAGCAGCATCTTGTCCACCAAGACGACATGTTTAAAATAGTATATAACGCTCTCGCCGTAGAGGAAGTACATGGTCGAGGCCAACCAGTACCAGTTGAGGCTCTTGGTGGAGCGTAGCTGGCGGGCCTTTGTGGGGACACTCGCGATGGCGATGACCTCCTTGAAGGAGATGACCTGGATGATGGTGATGATGGCAATGATGTAGATGTGCCCCATGAAGAGGGCGGCGAAGAAGCCGCCGATCATGATCAGGGTCCATATTCCTCGCGTGATGAAGTTTGCCTTCTTTTTCTCGTAGTCGGACTGTGGCGTCGCGTCCGTGTCTTTCTGTATGGCAGACAAGCTTGTTAGCCTCGGTTTTGCAGATTGGGCCACTGGTGACATCGTAGGACCAGAGGGCCAAAGAGAGCTATGTCTGACCTCTGCGATGTCCTTCATCTGTGGCGACGCCCTCGTCCTGGTGGGAGAGCCCTCCTCGCTTGCCTCGGAGAAGCTGGCGCGACGGCCATCCGCGCTGCCATTGCCCTTCTTATGGGAGAACTTGACGCCTCTACGTCCGTTGCCCATCTTGAATTATTGTGCGCTCCAAAAGCTGAGCCTCGCGCGACCGCTCACTAAGTCGACAGGTTGAAGTCGGGGGCGTTGGTAGGTCGGCGCTGAAAATGGGCCGGGTGCAGAATGGTCGGACGGGAAGAGGACGGGGTGTTTGAGTTTCTCAAGATATCATTTCTTCAGCGACCGTGGTGGTAGGAGTGTGCCGCTCTGGTCCAACGTAGACGTTTGCCGGCAGGACTGTCAAGAACAGTGCGCTGGTTGTTGCTTGTTGTTGGTCTGGACGGATGTTGGTAGGCAGGGTAGTAATCAGGACGATACAGTTGGGCGTCGGAAGGCTTTCTTGGTTGAATGCAAAGCATGCTCGGAGTGGAGTGGAGTCGCATGCAAATTGGGGCTGTCAGCTACGTCACGTCCCCTACCCTCCGTTGCCCTCCGCTGCCCTGCCCCCCCCCCCCCCAATGTGGCTCGGCAACAGAAGGCTCAGCTGACACCGTGCCGTCCCATGCGCAGTGCTCGACTTCAATGTTCGAGATTACAGGGCTCACTCCCTCAATTTTTTTGTTCCAAGTTACTCGTTCATGAAGTGCTTAACAACCACCTGCTCAAGAGTCTTGAGCAAACTTGACTATGGTAAATTTTGTACGAGCCTTAGCTGAGATTGTTCCCACGTTGAGTTCTTCGTACAGCAGGGTTGCACCTCGGTGCCGGAGTTGGACATTATTTTTCAGACCCGAGACCCCCGCCAAGACTATAAGCAAGACTGCGGTCGTGGGCGTCATCTTGCAGTTGCCTCCGGATAAGGAGACAGAATGCAGTGCTTTTCAAATAATCGCTGACAATATGCTCACACACAAAGTACAGTATGATGCATACATTGGAATGTACAGAGAAATCCGACAGAGCATAACAAACCCAAGTGACCCGGAAGTAGACCATCAATCCACTGAGCTCCGAAAAAGAGGTCTCAAATCTCAGGGCTTGCAGATCTCAACATCCAGTTCCAGTTCCCAGGGGACCCTGGAATGAGTCCTGGGCCAGGCCTGGCCTGTTCACATGTGAACAACCGTGGCACCTTATCGCTGATAAGAAACTCAGCTGTGGCCTCCACCGGGTGCAGTTCTAATAAGTTGGGGTGGGCGGTCCTGAAGTTGTTTCTGGTGGGAACTTCCAGGTCGGATTGCAACATACCTCAACTCCAGACCTACCTTGACGACAAGCCCTTCTTCCACCCAGCGACTTTCCTCTTGGGGCTTCTGTGCAGCAGACCTCATACGATCCTCCTACGAGCCGTGGTGATTGTCTGCCAGGCCTGTGCTCTCTCTCTCTCTCTCCGTCCAATCATCTGCAGCGTGGTGCCCGCCGACTCTGCTGCGCTTCTTGCTGCGCTTCTTGCTCTCGCATTGAGGGCGAGCCTATCCTGCAGCTCGTAGCTCTCCTTTCGCCCCGCGCCCTGCGCGCTCAAAGACGAGAGCAGTCTCGTCACACACCGTATACAGTACTCTCGACTTGATACACTCGCGGAACCATGGCTCCGACTGGTCCCAAGTCGTCACAGCCTCAGCGGAGACAAAGCCCTGCACCGCCAGCCGATGATGGCCCCAAAGGTCCAAACCCGGGCAATATTGCCCTTTCCAACCAGTACAGGTTTGAGCAGAACATCCGACAACTGCAAAAGGAATACGGATGTGATCCAGCCAGAGAAGACTCGTATAGAATACAAGGCGTTCAGCTGATCGATTCTGTCCGCCAGGCTCTACGCCTGTACGTACACTGTTTCCCCTTCCTCTCCAGTCTCGTCTTTCAATCTTCAAAGGCTCGAGACTGACGATGATTCTACAGACCTGTCAAGACGTTCACCACCGCCTGCACGTACTACCACCTCTTCCGACTCTGTCACCGCGACGCCGAGTACAACTATCAAGATGCCTCCCTTGCCTCGTTATTTATGGCATGCAAGGTCGAGGACACCATCAAGAAGTCCAAGGAGATCCTTTGCGCGGCTTACAATATTAAGAATCCAGATCACCCCACGACTCAGGACGACAAGGTGCGCCGGCTCTCGCCCGTTGTTTCTCGAGGTAGATGCTAATGGAATCGAAACAGGCCTTCGACAGTCCACACAAGATCATCATTGGCCTGGAGCGGCACATACTCGAAACCATCGGCTTCGACTTCCGCGCTCGCTACCCCCAGAAAGTCTTGGTCAAGATGGTGCGCAAACTATACCGCCCTGACGTGACTCGAGAAGTGATACCCATGGCATACGAGATTTCAATCGACATTTACAAGACCTTTTCGCCCATCAAGGCCTCTACCTTTACCATGGTTCTGGCCATCATCGAGCTCACGGCTCTCTTGAACGACCGGGGTGTGGATAAGATACGATCTTTGGATCTCGAGAAATATCACACGAATCGTCCCAGCGTCCTGGAGGTCATGCTGGATCTCCTGGATCTGTATACTCAATTCAGCAAGCACACTGATGTCGGCATGAAGTTCGAACTGTCAAAGTTCATCGACATCAAGATCAAGCTGAATCAGGAAGTCGACGAGAGCGAGGGCTCGCTCCGCCGCTTCGACATCTGGTGTGACCGGTGCGAGGATGATGAGAAGGTTAAGTGTAAGTGCTCCTCTCCCCAGCCTGCGTTTGATCGACCCCGAAATTTCGAATGAAACGGGGTTTTGTTTTTGTTTTGTTTTTTTGTTTTGTTTTTTGAATAAAATCAATTTCTTTTCGTGCAAGGCGACAATTCTGGCTTCAGCACTTTTACTGACGAGCTTCTCCACAAGATCCCATCACACCCGGATCAGCAACATCACCTGCAACTACGGGTTCATGGCCTGGGGGCAAGAGGCTCAAGTCTGGACAAGAACCACAAACGATGCGTTTCGTGTACGACGTGGAAGAGGCGAGAAGGGAGAGGGACACTAACGATGAGTTCACAAAGGAGGAATACGAAGAGTACGAAATCGAGGTGGAAGAGAGGATTCCAGAACCAGAACCGCGCCACCATCCACGAGATCGAGGTCGACATGGGCCTCGCAACCATCACGATTCACCTTGGGGCCCATACCCGAGAAGCCGGCCTCACGACCGACACAAGGGTGGTCGAAAGGGAGGGTATTACTGATCTGTAAATGGTAACGGCATCGTTATCAGCGAGTAGGCAAGTCAAACAAGCATGGCAGCAAGGCCATATATCATTGCGATACCCTCATCCTCTCACAGTCGTTCGGCTTTTGCGTGTGAGAATCTTACACGTGTTGCCGCCGAGCATGAGAGCTACAGCCACAGCATGTTGGTTTTGCTCGATAATACACAAGACAGGTATGGCAGGGAAAGCAAGCCGCTTCCGCGTCCGAGAGCCCATGTTTCTGGTTCTGAAGGTTACGGGATGAAGACATAGGGTCTACCCGAGGTGGTTCTGCTGCTGAAGCGGTCCTCGGCTTTACATTGGGAGGCCGAGGTTAACAAGATCCATTCTTGCTTCTTCGTTCTCTTCGGGGGATACTCGACCTAAGATTTCTCGTCCAATGGCTTGTTCGCTTCGTTAATGGACCCGCCTGCCCGCCTCTGTGCACACTGCAGAGCAGTCGGATTTATCCTGGCGAGGCTCGCCCGCCCGAGGTTTTGCCGCTTTCCAGGTCACTGGGTCGTTCGAGGTGGGCCATCAGAGGAACATCGCATGGTATAGCATGGCTAAATCACTGCATCGGTAAACCGTTCCCCGCAATCTTCCCCAGATTTCCCAGGCCACTAGGCCCCGGTCTGTGGTGGATCCCTGTACCATGCATAGTACTTACCACCAGACACGATGTGTATACGCTTTCTGGCTTTGCAGGCACGCCAGGCACATATAGGGGAGTTTATTTTAACCTTGTCCCAACTTGGGCATCATCACCCAACGCGTCAACCAATAGTACGTTTGGCCGCGTCCAAGTCCCGTCTCGTTCCCCTTCTCGCCAGCCCAGCAGTGACTCCTCAGAAGGCCCGATTCTCTCTCCATCTCCGAGCCCCGCGATGCCATGTTTATCATATCGGAGAAGACTCCGGTGGGGGCATTGCAGCAAGAAATTATTCGACCCCTCACGAGGTACTCGCACAGATGACGATGCTACTCAATAGTGTGAGTCGGCGAAGCTTCACCGAGTCCACCTGTGTGCGGAGTCGCACATGGGAGATGGTGTTAGTACGACTTTAGACTCTATCGAAATGAACGGTGATGCAATTGTCACGTCCCAGCAGTCTAGTGACGGACAAACAGATAAATAATGGTTCATCCCGTCTCCTTTCGCTTCGAAGATGCCTGGATTTCTCCCCTTCCTGCAGGCGCAGATTGTAGATCCTCAAGTCCCTGACCTCGCCCTTGCAGTAGTGTTGTCCCTTGTTTTGTATCCAACATGACGGGCTCTGTACTTTACGGCCTTCTGGGGCTCCTCGCCGGCCAGGTGGTGGCACAATCGGATGTGATCACGGACGACTCATATTTCTATGGCGACTCGCCGCCTTTCTACCCGTCTCCCAATGCGACCGGCACAGGGAACTGGGCGGCGGCGTTTGAGAAGGCGAGGGCCCTAGTAGGGCAGATGACAACGGAGGAGAAGGTAAACTCTATTATCTAATCGAACCGATCAACACGGGTATCATACTTGTGGCCTTGAGGGGGACTTCCATGCTACAGACTTCAGGATGGCGATAGACGTTAGCTGACATTTGGCTCCAGATCAACCTGACAGGCGGCATCTCTCAAGAACAAACCGGATGCTCTGGCACCATCCCACCCATCTCTCGCCTGAATTTCCCCGGCCTGTGCCTCTCCGACGCGGGCAACGGCCTCCGCTCTGCGGACTACGTCTCCTCATGGGCATCGGGATGGTCTGTGGGCGCATCCTTCAACCGCGAGCTCGCGCATCAGCGCGCCACAGGCATGGCGGGCGAGTTCCGCAAGAAGGGCTCCAACATCATGCTTGGCCCCGTGGTCGGCCCTCTCGGCAGGGTCGCCGAGAGTGGTCGCAACTGGGAGGGCTTCAGCAACGACCCGTACCTCTGCGGCGCGCTCGCGTACGAGACGGTGCAGGGTGTTCAGGGCGCCGGTGTCGTGACGAGCGTGAAGCACTTCATTGGGAACGAGCAAGAGACGAATCGGAACCCCGAGGGGGACGTGTCGAGTGTGAGTGCGAATCTGGACGACAAGACCATGCATGAGCTCTATCTCTGGTAAGCACCGCTTCTGTACCCCATCAACCCGCTGCCAATGGAGCTCTGCTGACACGACTGTGGCGACAGGCCCTTCCAGGACGCCGTCCATGCGGGCGCCGGCAATATCATGTGCTCATATAACCGAATCAACGGCTCTTGGGGCTGCCAGAACAGCTACACGCTCAACAACCTCCTCAAAACCGAGCTCGGCTTCCAGGGCTTCGTCGTCTCTGACTGGTTTGCGCAGCACGCAGGCGTAGCCACTGCAAACGCAGGCTTAGATATGGTTATGCCCCTCGGATCTGCTTTCTGGGGCAGCAACCTCACCGCAGCCGTCAACAACGGGTCTGTCACCGCTGACAGACTCGACGACATGGTCACGAGGATCATTGCCCCCTGGTATCAGATGGGTCAGGATGCAGAGGACTTCCCCGTCCCAGGATCAGGCATTCCTTACGACCTGACGCAGCCGCACGAGAGAGTGATAGGGTGGAACGCGAGCTTCAAAGACGTCATCTACCAGGGCGCGCTGGAGGGTCACGTTCTCGTCAAGAACGTCAACGGCGCGCTGCCCCTCAAGTCGCCACAGCTCATCTCACTCTTTGGCTACTCCGCCAAAACACCCGACGTTCTCAACGCCGGGGTCAACGGGTGGAACAACGGAGCTTTCCCCACGGGGCCCAACGACACCTCGATCGTGTACACCGACAACGGCACCGTGTCCGTGGCCGTCGGACGAGGGATCGCGACCAACGGCACCATCGTCTCGGGCGGCGGCTCCGGCGCCAACGAACCCCCTTACGTCTCGTCCCCCTTCGCGGCGCTCAGCGCCCGCGCGCAGTCGGACCTGACGGCGCTGTACTGGGACCTGTCGAACACGAGCCCGAGCGTCGACCCCACCTCGGATGCGTGCATCGTGGACGTCAACGCTTTCGCCTCGGAGGGATGGGACCGGCCCGGCCTGCACGACGACTACACGGACGGCCTCATCCTCAGCGTCGCGGCCAGCTGCTCCAACACGATCGTCATCTTTCAGAACGCGGGCGCGCGGCTCGTCGACACGTTCGTCGACCACCCGAACGTGACGGCGCTGGTGTTTGCGCACGTGCCCGGCCAGGACAGCGGCAGCGCCCTGGTGAGCCTGCTGTACGGGGACGAGAACTTCTCGGGCAAGATGCCGTACTCGCTCCCCAGGAACGAGAGCGACTACGACGGGCTGGACAAGCCCTCGCAGCCCGAGGGGGAGTTCGCGCTGTTCCCGCAGAGCAACTTCACCGAGGGCGTGTATACCGACTACCGGGCGTTTGACGCCAAGAACATAACGCCCCGGTACGAGTTCGGTTTCGGGCTGAGCTATACCACGTTCGCCTTCTCGGGCCTCAGCGTGGCGAGCGGAAACACCTCGACGGCGTCGTACCCGACGGGACAGGTTGTGGAGGGAGGCCAGGAGGACCTGTGGGATGTCATCGCGACCGTGAGCGCGACCGTGACCAACACCGGGTCTGTCCAGGGCGCAGAGGTCGCGCAGCTGTACGTGGGCATCCCCGGGGGCCCGGTGAGGCAGCTGAGGGGATTCGAGAAGCCCGTGCTCGCGGCGAACGAGAGCGCGATGGTGTCGTTCCCGCTGACGAGGCGGGACCTGAGCACGTGGGACGTCACGGCGCAGAAGTGGCTGCTGCAGCAGGGCAGCTATCCGGTGTATGTAGGTAGCAGTAGTAGGGACTTGCCGCTGACGGGGACCTTGACGATCTAAGGCAGTGACCTGAACTGCGAGGATGATGACCGCGAGAGCATGTGGTCATCGCATGAGATACCAACATATACTTGGATATCAACTTGTGTTAATGGACTTGATATTAATCAATGTTGTCTCTGCATCCCTGCATCAATCACCCAGATCATCGATGCCGGCACCAGGACTGGGAGTCAAATGCCGTGGGTCACCATCTCGATGCAGGCCCAACATCTATCGCGCATTAGCCTGCCCTCTCCCACAGCAGATGACAACATTGTAAGCGGAGTGATACCATATACTGCTTCTCTGAGCCCTGGGTGGTGTGGTTGTTTTTATCATGATGTCGCAACTGTTCCTGCTTGAAGCCCATGACCGTTCCGGTCCTCCTGAGGAATCGTCCCGAGCTCACGCCAAACCTTGCCACTCGGCAAAACATACCTTCAGATTCGCTCGCAGCTATCGAGGGGCTGCGAGCAGAGCTCGACCTGGTGAGGCATTAGCAAGGATCCTCTCGACGAATGTTCGGTGGTCGAGTCGGGGATCAAGAGGGCGCGTCTCAGAGTTTTGCAAGTGGAATCATGGGTTATCATTCCCGTCTTGAAACATTCTTTTTGGTTGCAATCATCATATGCTGCCGATGGGGAGGAGAAAGAAAGAGAGAGCGAGGACGAGGCCTGCAGTAGGGCTGGACTTACCTTGTGGCTGATATCACATCGTGATGTGGTTTTGCACGATGTGATGGTGGCGGTCGAGAAGGAAGACTTGGCCAAAGTTGAACGACGGCGAGGTCCTTTTCAGGGTCAAGTGTTAGTTACAATGGGAAGCCAAGCACATGGGTGTATGCTAATAAGTCTGAGGAGCTTGTGTGGAGCCGCTGGAAAGGCCCCCTGCAGCTCGTTTTGCAGGGCCAAGAGGGCCCAGGGCCCAAGCTCTTGGAATGCAGCCGAGGCGATACAGTACGTACCTGCAGCTGTACTTTGTACAGTACCTTGTACAGTAAGTATATCATGTGGATTGAATGACGAGGCGGCCTCTCCAGACACTCCGACCCTCACCCTTCCATCTTCATCTTCGCACCAACTGCTGACATCTTCATCGCGAGTTGCCATCATGGTGTCTTCTAGGCAGCTTCTGGCCCTCGGGTCACTATTTGCGTCATCTGTTGCATTCCCCAGCCCGCAGCAACAACCTCTCAACGACGATGACGATAATGATACTCCTCTGCCCCTGATCGTCTGGCACGGTGAGCAGCCCAGCCATAGCCCAAGCCCTCCACCGTCTCTCCGTTTCCATCCCAAACCCCGAACTTCATCCTGTCCAAGTGTCTGTGCTCAAGGTTCTGACCCCTAACCTCCCCCCTCATCAGGTCTCGGCGACTCCTACGGCAACGAAGGTCTTCAATCCGTGGCCACCCTCGCCGAAGCCATCAACCCGGGCACCCTCGTGCACATCGTGAGACAGGGCGCCGACCCCAACGGGGACCAGCGCGCCACCTTCTGGGGCGACGTCAACGACCAGGTCGACAAGCTCTGCGAGGACCTCGCCGCCGACCCCATCATCAGCACCGCCCCCGCCGTCGACGCCCTGGGCTTCAGCCAGGGCGGCCAGTTCCTCCGCGGGTGGGTTGAGCGGTGCAACTCGCCGCCCGTGCGGAACCTCGTGACCTTCGGGTCGCAGCACAACGGCATCAGCGAGTTCCAGGACTGCGCGCCGACCAACTTCCTGTGCAGGGGCGCCATGGCGCTGCTGAGGGGCAACGTCTGGGGCAGCTATGTCCAGGGCAACTTGGTGCCTGCGCAGTACTACCGACCCCCGACGGACTACGACAGCTACCTTGAGTACTCCAATTTCTTGGCGGGTATCAACAACGAGAGAGACGAGAAGAGCCAGGAGTACAAGAAGCAGCTCGCGAAGCTGGAGAATTTCGTCATGTACATGTTTGAGGACGACACGACCGTCATCCCCAAGGAGTCCGCTTGGTTCTCCGAGGTCAACGGGACGGAGATCACACCGTTGCGGTCGAGATCCATCTACAAGCAGGACTGGCTTGGCCTCAAGGAGCTGGATCGCAAGGGCGGTCTGCACTTCCGGACCACACCAGGCGAACACATGCGGTTGACGGAGAATGTGTTGAACGATACGTTCCGGGAGTTCTACGGGCCGCTGAGAATGTCCAAGAAGGCTGCTCTGGTTGATGAGCTTTGAAATCTCGACCACAACATCCAGGATGCACGGCGTTGGGGGCAAAGGGCAAGGGACTGACCGGGTACGGCGTTCACATGGTGTGTATTGCCTACATGGCTGCATCGTCTCGACTGAGTTTCGTATCATATCGTTGCATTTAAATCTACTCATACACATTATGATAAGCCCGGCTCATGTCTCAAAGACATAATAGCTTCGCCTGGACATGACCCTTCCTCATAGAAACGTGCATGGTGAATGGCCCATCAATACTCCCTTCAACACCAAGCTTCTGCTCACCATAAATCGCCCCTCCAACTCATTATAGCTTGGTCTTTGATTTCCCCGTCCCGGATTCAAATACCCTCTAACAAGACGTAGCTTCGGTAGAATACGATGTTTTATACAACCTACGTAGGTACTATCCACAGGCAGCGCTGCCCTCAGAGGCTGCAGTGCATGAAGTCTGTGCCTGCAGACAGTACGCACAGCCTATCCAAACCGTGGCAGCAACATCCAATCATTTCGTACGGATACATTATGATTTATGACTGCGGTCCAAGTGTGAAATCGGCGGCGATTGCAGGGGGCGAGGAGGCACGTCAGATGCTCTGTGGCGCCGATCCACCCGGTGTGGAGTTTGACGCTATTGTCAATTTCGCATTTGGAAAAGAGAGCTAGGAGGAAGTTTATGGCGATGAGCCCAGGTGTCTGGATAAACCGAGGGTATCAAAGCAGGAGTGAAATGCGCCCGTCAAGTTCAGCGATGACATGCCCAACTCTGAAAGGGAAATCACCCCCAAAGGAGCATGGAATTTCAAGGCCGTTCTCTCCCCTCCAAAGCTGCAGTAGTTCGGGTACACTTCACTAAAAAGTCACAAATCCTGATTGACTAGTGCTTGTAGATTCCTGACCTGGGTGAAATCGCCGTCGTTGCTGAGATGACAGACTCAAAAGCTCAACGTTTGCGGTTTGATATGCGGGCGCTTGGTTAATACGTTGATTGATGCCTTGTCAGCCTGTATTGCCAGTGCCTCAGAAACAACCGTTGACCTGGACAATCTTCTCACATAACCAACCGATGCTGATTGATTGGTCCATCAAATTCGCTGAATCGTGAACGAGTCTAGCACTGTACATGTTTGTACCTTGCTCTTTTCGTGCTGTAGCAGGGAAAGAAATAATACGAGATCATATCCATCCTATTCTGCAGGTGTCAGGGGCACGTTGCTCGTCAAGAACACCACGTTGACGGCGGCAAATCTGAACGAGAAGCGGTCAGCTCAAAAATTTCTGCTCCGGCTCTCACAAGAATGCCAAACGTACGCCGCAGTCGCTGCAAAGACCTCGACCCTCCGGGCGTTCGTCGACACGCACAGTGCCAGCGAGAAACAGGCAGAAGAAACCACCATGGCACTCATTTTGGACGCATAAGACTGCAGGACAGAGAGCACCACGACAGACAAGAGCGGCAGGAGCGAGGCCGCGACGGTAGCGATCACGTTGATAGTGAAAGCGAGGACGGATTCCTTGTAGTGGTATATCCCGTCGCCTAGCTCTGGCGTCTCGGGTCTCTAGATCCGGGTCAGCACGACCAGCTGCGATTGAAGCTGGGAGGACATATGATTCTACCTTTAGTCTCTCCCCGAAAAGCCTGTGACATAAGGGAAAGAAGGTGTTCGTAAGCCACTTGGACAGAGGGTCAGGTGTGACTCGAGGCTTGATGGCGACGAGGTCGCTCGTGTCGTCCCACGCAGCCATGTCAAGCCCTCTGATTGGGAGAGCTCCCATCGATGGCCTCTCAAACCAACTTCGAAGGAAGTCGAGATCGATCGGATTAGGGCATTCCAATTTTGTCAAGAGGGTCTGTTTCAGAAGGGCGTCGTCTAGTGGACGTCAGCGAAACTCCTTCTGCGGAAATCTGTACGGCCTCACTGTACTTGGCGAGCTTCCTCCTGACCTTCTTAACCTGTCTCCACTGATCTTTGCCGCCTTTGCCCTCTCCGTGCGCAAGACACCACCAGTCCCTGGTGTAGAATTCTCGGTCTGGGTGGGCAGCATCCGCCTGAGTGACTTGCTTCAGAGTGTCTTCGAGATGAATGATCTCTGCCTGGAGATAGAGCAGGTTCTGGATATTGAGTGTTTTGAAGCCACGAAGGATAGCAAACTCGTCATATGTGGACATCAGACTGGCAACTTTGGCATAACCCTCCATCACGGCCACAGACGTTAGCGACAAGGCTTCGGTTCGAGTTTGGTAAGATATCCGGAGGGTGAGGGCCGACATACACGCCCGAAATCCTGGTCCGATAACACGGAAGGAATGGCGCGGGACCGTCGATTTATCTGATTGACAAGTAAAAGCATTGTCTGCGGCGCCACATGCAGCTGCATGCGACCATGCGCATGCAAGCCTGTCCTGCTCGGCCAGGCTGTCCCCATGGTTCCTGGCTACCTCGAGCGCCGCGAAGGCACAGCCTGCTTGGTATAGATGCTTTGAACCAGCGTTCATGTGCCCGCGATTGGGTGCCAGAACACCCCCTCTCCTCCTCCGACCGCCTCATTATGACCTGTGAGTTTTGTACCTGTTGTGCGCCTGACCCTGTCAAACCGCAGCCATCTCTGCGCTCAAGCACGCATCACTGCCGTTTTCGGTTCCACGGGCCAATCTTCGCGTGTTACGCTGCGATTATATAGAACAGCATTTCGCCCACAGAAATGCCTTGAAGCCTTGTGAGGCTTTGCCCCAAGTTTTCGCAGTCTGCAGACCGGCAAGGCCATCTACTGGACAGTCCGCTCGGCAACCCAATCCAGACAGGGTCAAAGTCCACTCGCACACGGCTGCTATCCGCTCAGCACCATGGAGGCCTCCGATGAGAGTCTTCGGAAAAAACATAATGTAAAGCAAGAGGACATAAACAAACTCCAAGATACGCTCGCCAGACATGCCAGGTTCGAGGCATTTGGAAGCTACGTCACCGGTCTACCTGAGGACGGCGGACAGAAGCGCGCACAAGATTACCTGGCGGAGAAAGAAGAGCTCGAGGTATGCCGATGAAGACACAAAGACCTCTGCCATAAAGATAGACAGTATCTTATAGTAGCATTGCGCAGAAGAAAAGAAAGGAGAGCACGGTGATGGTGAGGCGCTTTTCAAGGAGTCTCTCTCTCTCTGCTCCAGAGACATCCTGATACCACCCCCGGAGCCCATGACATGCCCAATACTGACCTGAAGTTCGTCTAGTGGATGCTGGTCTTCAGCCCGGACGACGGCGATATGCACGCGGTTGAGGTGAAGCTGGATACGGGAGCTGAGCAGAACTTCATCACGGAGAGCATAGTCAGGTGGCTGAGCCTTCGGAAGAAATCGCTTGATACGCCGAAAAAGTTCGTCAGTGCGCACGGCACCTTCACTTGCACTTGCAAGGTGAGTCTGCAGTGGGAGGGTCAGGATAAGCAGAACAACTTCACCGAGTTCTTCGTCCTGCCACCGACTTCGCAGTTGGAACAGCCGCTCGTAGGAGAAGACTGGATTCAACAGTTCCGATCAAAATTGTTCATCGAGCCCCCCAAGAGCCCGGTCGCGTATGCGGCACAGAAGAAGATGACGGTAGGCAATCCTGCTTCGATTTCGTAGCCGCAAGGCTGACTTGATGTTGATGAAGACGGAGGAGGCCGCGCAGGCTAAGACGCTGCGCGAGCAGGTTGCGACAGAGCAAGCCGAATCGTCGCGCAAGAAAGAATCTTATCAGCAGAAGAAGAGGCCGAAGGGGGCGTACGAGCAGGACAAGACAGGAACGTCGTTGTCGTCAAAGCGTGCAAAGAAGTGATGAATAACGGACACTGGCGGGGAGTATGTAGAATACATGAATACAACGAGTGATGTAGAGTGAAAGCGAAGTAGACGAATGCCCTTGATGTCTTGGTCGATCGTGCCTGAAAGCCTGTGCGACAGTGCGTAATGTGCTCTGATGCGTGGCGTGGTGTGGTGTTACGTGTGAGTGTGCAAGGTCCTTGGAGGCCAGGCCAAAGGGAGGAGGAGCGTAGGGGCATCATTTTTGCTGCTAAATCTTGAAGATGGCCACTGTCAAAAGCTGGGGCTGGCCTGTCAGCAGAATCCAAATTCATGGGTGATAGGAGGACGTTGAGGGTGGAGCGATAGAGAGCCTCACCCGCTGCACTGCTCTGCAGATGTCACTCCCACAGTTCACTTCCCCGCGCGTCGAAGTACAAGCCCCCCACTGGGCGCGCTCCGCTTCGTCCACCCCCTAGCGTTCTCTCCAGGTACGATCTTGATCTTCACCACGCACACACCTGGTCCGGGTCCTGGTTGCATCACCCCCTCAAGTCATAACTTTCTATTCCCAATTCCCCATTCATGTCCTTCAACGATTCCGGTGCATCACCCTAGCCAAGGAGCCCAGGCGGCTCGACTCTGCAGACTATTAGGGACGAAGCAGGCTGCAGCGTTGCTTGTCTGCGCCCTTCTTCAGCGCAGTTGCAAATCTCCACGGCGCCTCAAGCCTCGCCTGGCCTCGCTCCGAGCAGCCTTTCATTGCGCATGTGCTCCTGTCGCACGGCCTACTGAGAGATCGCCCTCATGGGTTTGCCAGTATCTACCTCGGTGTTACGACATCATTGGTTCTTTCAGCGATGAACAGGCCCTCGCTTGTGCAGGACAGCGGCGAACCCATCTGCCTTGCTGCGTGATCGCGGCCGAAGATGCTGGAGGAACTGCGCGCAATGGTAGTGCGCCACGCCAAGGAAAAACATCTGCCAAATCAGTACGCGGCCTTTGAACACTTCAAAGATGTTTTTGGGGACAATTTCGTGCGCACAAATTCCGAGGAGATCATCGAGTTATGGCAAAGCCATCAGACGCGGCCTCGGCAACAATACAGAGAAAGGGACTTGCCTTTGTCGCCCTCGACGTCCTCGGCCACAACCTCCGCTAACTGGAGCCCGCCGAGCGGGCGACGACCACTAAACATTGAACCACGTTTTGCAGGTTATGTAGGTCACCTTGCAAATCCCTGTCCCTGTATTTTATTGCTTTGGCCAATGTGTCGTATTGTCGTTGCTAACAAGGCGATACTCACAGGGTGATCCCTTACGGACTCCCTTTATCAAACCCGTCGACGGTTATTTCTGGGATGCCAAATCCAAACATCATGATTCCAAAGGATCCTATATCACGGCAACCGTACTGACCGACGCTGGTGTAACTTTCGAGCAAGAAGGCATCATCAAGCTCCAATGGAGGCCCCACAGCCATCCAGCTGCCGATCTCTGCCATACTCTTTTTAATATCGTGTCCAAGGAAGAGGCGGCGCGCATTGGTATGGACAACTTTCAAATCCTGTACGGTGTTGATTTCAACCATCCGATCGAAGAACAGTACAAAGATCCGAGAGATCCACCAGAAATACATCTTCCACCCGCCGTGCCGTCTCCGCCACCGTTGCGTCCCCATTCTCCAGCGTCCACAATCTCGGTTCCTCGATCAGAGCTGCGCCAAGCTGGCTCGGGGCATCGAAGTAGTTCGCCGTCGTGGAAAATGTCTTTGCGCTGCGGATCGTTCGACTTTTCAATATCGGCGTCGCAAAGCGATGCGCATTGTCGATCGATCGCGAGCGAGGCCTTTCAGACAGTGACGGCTTTGGGTGGATTCAATGCTGTCAACGCGAACTCTTCCAACCCGTTGGGAATCGATGCGCGGCCTCCACCTCATACCACCAACCGTGGATTAGAGGCGCAACACCCAATGACCCGGACCATGTCTGTGGCCGGGCCCTCGAGTCAATCTGGCCTTGAGTCTCGGAACAAGCGCAAGGCTGGTGACGAGTTCGGGCCGACGGGTGCTAGGCGTCGGATGGACATCAACTCACTGCTGTCTGGGCCTCCTTGAATGGAAGAGCTGTTGAGTCATACGTCGAAATTCACGAACGTCGGTCGGGCACATCACCGATGCATGGCCCTTCTTCGATCTTCGTTCCATGACCTGCCGGAAGGAACTGAAAAGGGACAGAGAGAAGAGGTAACCTCATGATTTTATGAACGGCCCAGGAATTATCTGGCCGGGATCTTTCCTTGAAGGCTATGGCGGTAACATCAAAGTGGAGTTTGGTGGGAAGGAATGGGTGCTCACAGGCTTGAGTTGGACTGCAAGTAATGCACTGATACCCAACATCGCCTTTTAACCTGCAAGCTTTTTCATGATTGGAGACGGGGCAAAGAAAGCACGGCGTCGAGGTACTTGTGTGATTAGATCTTCGGTTTGCAAGGAGTTGGGCGGACAAACGGACAACTGATTTTGGAGTTCTGGGCTGAACATATATATATATATATCTTTATATATACGGTGACGAGGCCGATTCGACGGCCAATCTATACGCCACGTATCACCAACGCGAGCTTGACCGCGGATCACATGCACCTTTTCCGGGTTCCCACGCCATGGAAAGGTTTGAATGGACTGACACATTGGCCACAGGCTTTGCGCACGAACTTTGAACAACAACACAAGTCACGCACGCGCGATGATTCGCGGGACAGCTTTAGACGCGGCGTTCCAAGCTGCCGCTTGCGCACAGTCACAACATTTTGGCGAGGCGTTCGTTCGACGGTGGGTCCTGTGTTGTTGTTTTTTGGTGCATTCGCTAAACGTGACGATTTGCTAGCGAACGCGTCCGGGGACCGACAGCGGCAGCCTGCCTGATCACTGCGAGCTGTTGCACAGCATTCTGCGGGTAATGGATGCGCCCGAGGCCCGCACTCTTACAGCGTGCGCCAGCGCATGCGCGCATGGGTAAGCGAGCAACAGGATGACTGTCCGTGGCTGAGTCTTCGTAACTAGGAAAGGCTCCAGTAGACTCTGCTGTGGAGGTTTCTTCGTCGAAGTGATCAGTCGCCTGGTCAACCTCAAAGTTGACTTAAACGGGTCTTGACTGTGAAGTCGCATCGGTTCAAATGCCGAGATTGAGGCTTGGTATTGAGCAAAAATTTTGTTGCCTATGAGGCTTATGAGCAAGTGTTGTGCTGCGCGGTGTTGCTATCTCACAAGAGTCAGGCTCCTCCTACAGAAGAGGATTCTCCGTGCCTGTTACATAAAGTCATCTGGAAGTCGGGGCTAAAACGCCTAGCAACGGTTCGTCAGCCAATGGTCTTACACTGATCTCAAACGACATCCGCCTCTGTCTTCTCCCTAGGTAGCCGTTTCATTCCCATACTCATTTACCAATGAGACAACGAAGACAAGTGAGCTTGCAGGGATAATAGATGTATATCTCTTTTCAAATCATGTTTGTGTCAATCTAGCACAGGCACTAGCAGAAGCTAGGAAAACCCAAGGCTAAGAATCTCCCCGGGCTGTAGCAATAATGGGGTATATAGGTGGACAGCTCGAGAGTACTCGCCTACAGCTTTGCTGTGTTTTAGATAAACTCTGGATTGTGTGCCTCAGCACGGCATGTTCGTACTACGAGATCTTCTCGAAACAGCCATTTGATACCGCTAGTAGCAGTGTGGCACAAAGATGCACTATCTCTTCGTGGGTCGATTACTCATACAACCTCATCAGCGATAGCGCTCAATGAATGCTCCAGAGGCTTGATGTCTGCTCTTTGTAGCAAGCCATTCAGTACTGCCCACACAGCTCTCTGCTTGGTATCCGTCAGAGCAGCCTCGCCGTTGCTACTCGGGCCGGCGCCGAAAATTTTGACCCTACTCTCAGAAAGCACGAATCCCCCACACGCAATCTTGGTGACCCTTACCGCCGGGTGAAACATGTCCAGAGCGAGATGCTTCTGCATATACCGTGCCAGTGCCTCAACAAATGGCTGTGATTGTGTAGCTTCGCTTGCGGCTGCCCTGGGTCGCCCTGGGCGAGGTTTCCAGCCTCGCCATGTCCAGCTCTCCTCATCCTTGTCGCCGCCCAGCCTCCGACGTTTGACGAGCCCAAAGGAATCACCGTCTAATGAAGCCGTCTGCTCGTCTGTGCCCTGGTCCCGATCTTTTGTTCGCTCTGCCTCGTGACTTTGACCCGCCCTCATGAATCGTCGCAAGTCCGAGTTGGGAATGACGACGTCGATCGACTTGATGCCCATAGTCGTGGCAGGCACTTGGACAGCGCCGGCCGCGCTCTCGTCTGCTTGCCCCTCTCCTCCGGTCGTCTTTTGCTGTTGTCGTTGTGTCACAGTAGGCGCGTAGAAACCCAAAGTCAGCATAACATCTCTGGCAAACTGGCCATTAGTCGGCACCTTGGACTCGCCCATCCACCGCTCCAGTGCGCCCACCAGACTGCGCGTGCCCAGGCTCAGGGAGCTGATGCGGCAGTCGAACGTGCGGCTGATGAAATCGATGATAACCGTCTTGAGCGGGGCGGGCATCCGCAAGAGAAGCAATGGGAGGTGCAAGAAGTCGTTGCCATCCTCGTCCGGCCCTCCTCCGCCGCCAACAAAACCGAGCAATGACGTCGGTGTTGTCGTTGCGCCCTCCTGGCGCGCGCTGTCTACCTCCGGCCTTGGGTGGAGCGTAGGGAGCAGGAGCGCGGCACACTCGGCGTTCTCGTACTGCATCAAGATATGCAGCGCCCTCCGCTTGCCCGGCGGCGCGTTACCTCCCTCCAGGGTGGACGTGGAGGAGTCGGGATCCTGTTGTTCCTGCTGGAGCGGGAGGGACGACTCGCCCTCGCCATGGCCCCCGGCCACGTACCGGCCGGCCAGGCTCTCGAGCCTCACCCATCCCATGGCCACAAGCTCCAGCGCGCCCGCGCGCCGCATGGCGCCGGCGTCGTCGGCGGCGCGGTCCAGGCCGACCTCGACGCCGCGGACGACATCGCCCACGAGCAGGTCGCGGAGCCGCTGGGAGAGGACGTGCAGACGATCTTGGGTCAGGGGTTGCGAGCCGGCGTAGAGCGGCGACACGCGGTGGGTGGAGAAGGTGGTGTTCAGGAAGGGTGGGGTGCCGTCGTCGTCCGCGGGGACAGAGCTGGTGGGATGCGAGGGTGATGAGTCCGCGTCGGAACGGTTTGCGTTTGATGCAGCTGCTGGGGACTCGGCACTTTGGGAGCCTGATGGGCCTGATGGTCGCTTTCTTTTGCGAGGAGGCATTTTGATATGATGTAGATCTGAGTCAGTGAGAGTGGTGAGATATCTCTCTGGGCCGCGCTCGTCAAGCTGCTTCTGCTAGAAGTCGCGACGCGTCCGTACCGGAGATGGCTACCAGTTTGAGCTTTTTCCGAAGCGTGCACTAATGGCTGGTGGGAAACGTCGCGTCTAGAACCATGACAATGGGCAAGAATGGCAGGTGTGGACGTTCAATGAAGGAATGTTCAACGTGTATGGGCGCTGAGCCGCAGACCGTCCATCGCGACGGGCGGATTTGGGAGCGAAGCATCATTGTCCTTGTTCAGCTCAAACCAAAGAAGCCCTAACCCTGACATGAGTCAAGACGCTGGCTTGGCATCAGTTGACCTGGCGAGAGGGACGCAGCGCTTCAGGCACTCCACCGCCCCATAACCTTAATTGAACGTCAAAACTTGTGAGAGTCTCTGCCCGACGAGATTGGTTCTCAATGCGGTCTGATCTCGGCAAAGGATCCGTCATGGACTTTGATCCTGATGTTGACATGCGGTGACATTTTCATATCGGAGAAAAAAAGATGGGACTGCTTTCACATCATCGATCGGTCCTATCGAACTCCAACCTTGGCTGAAGTAAGTTCAGGCCTTGGCCAGTCGGCAGAGATCCAACTCCAACACTGACAAAAAAGGTTCATGACAGCTCCACTGGCTGCCCACCCCTGTTTCACCGTCCAGCGCCGCCACGGTATCCCACTGACGCAGGTATTCCACTGACGCAGCAACTTGCAGCTCTGCCAGCCTTTGCAAAAGATGGTCTCTGTATGGTCTAAATGACTTCCCATGAGTAACCGTTCATACTAGCCAACCTTTCCCACTGCATGGGTTCCAGGGGCTCGATTGTGATCGATGAGTCCAGATGTGTATTGTCCAACACCAGACCGAGCTTTCTCCGCGCATCGAGCAGTGAGGAGTATTGAATCGAGTCACTGATGGCGACAGGGATAGACCTTAGCTTCCAACCCGTCCGGTGGTCGGATTTAACAACCGTTGCAGGGGCCAAGGATCGGGGTAGTGAGGGCTCCTGTGGGTGGCTCCCCGCAGCCTCCAGGCCTTGCACCCCTTGGGCCGTGGCCTCGTGGCACGCCAGCACGCCAGCCAGATGCGTATTAAGGTGTCGCCGACTATCCCGAAAGTCCGCCTCCTCGACGACGTTATCGCTGAGTCCCGTTGGACCGTCGACCGGCGTGGCAACCGGAAATCTCTTTACGCCAAGCGGCTCACGTGCCGACGTGTTGGAGCCTGGACTCTTGCCTGACCTACGGATGACAAATTGCTCAATCCCATTGTAGGGAGATACGCGCTGGCGACTTCTCGGCTGGCAGGGCCAGCTGGGCACGGGTGCACTTGTGCCGGCGTGTCGCAGACTAAACTATTACGTACGGAACCCAATGGCTGCAAATGCCACTTGGTCGTCGTCGTCGTCGTCGTCGTCGTCAGCAGCATGGCCGAGACCGCTGATGCGTGCCATGCAGCCAAGTCTTGTCAACAATCGGGAGTCTCTGTCGTGGCAAGTCCCGTCTCCATCAAGAACGCTAGGAACATATCGAAGTCTATTCTCGCTTTCTCGCAAAGGGTCCAAGTGGCAAATGCGGCAACACCAACTGGTCAAGCGCAAGGGTGCAGTTAGTGCAGTGTGCCAGCCGCTGTCAGAGTATTTTAGAGCCTGAGAGCCCATCAGGGCAGCAAAGCAGTAAAGATCATCACACCTCGTGGCGATGGACCGTCAGAGTTCAGGAGTCTCTCTGGTTGAGACTACGGGTGGTTTAGGAACTCGCCCTGACCTACTACCAAGTAGTACTAGCCTCGAGCCAGCCGAGAGACCCTGATTTGAAATGCTTGCAAACTGCTGCATCGAGGGGCAAAATCGCCAGCTCCTGCCCGTTTCCACTCCGCTACGTCCTGCGCCCGCTCCTGCATTTCCTGTAGTACCCACCAGCCAACCAGGTACGGCTTATTCAGGGACTACCCCGCATGGAGACGGGCTCAAACGCATGGCCCAGGCTGCCCAGGGCAACTCCCTCTGCCCCTCTGCCCCTCCAAGACCTAAAAGAGGAAATATCATCCTGGTCAGTGCCAGTGCTACCACGGCATAGCACCATGATCTAGGGGCCGAGCAGCAGCCTTTGCTCTCTCCAGCGCACAGTATCAGATTGGGCAACCAGCCCCGCCCCGTCGCTGTGGGCGGCTTCCTCCTCACTCAGTGAGTGACTTGTGCCAGTACTGTAGCAGCTTCCAACCCCCGACTGGTGCACTTGTCCCCATCCCCCCTTCTCCAACAAACGTCTCAGGCGCAGCCCCCCTCCCCCTCCAGACTCTCAAGTCTTTGACGCCATCGACCGCGGGGGCTTCCGTAATGCGCCCCTCTGACTTGCCACCCCTGCCCTGGATTTTGATTGCTAAAGAAGTGACTTGGCCCATGCTCTTCGATGCTTCTCGGCTTTATATACCCGTGAGCTTCCCCTCCTTCGTCGCAGGCCCCCAGTCGCCTGATTATGAAGTTTCCCACCACCCGCGGCGAACCTTATCTGCGTTTCCTTCGTGTCTCATTGTCTACTGCTCGCCCTTCGAGCCATCGTCGCTTCTATTATTCGACATCTACACTCTTGAACAACAACAACAGCACAACCTTTCAGAACAAAGTAAACACCGCCAATATGGGTAGTGTCGATCAGTGCCCGCTGCACAGCAATGTTGCCGGCGGCGGCACCAGGAACAAGGACTGGTGGCCCGACGCCCTCAGGCTCGACGTCCTCCGCCTCAATGGTTCTGCGTCCAACCCTTTGGACAAGGACTTCGACTATGCTGAGGCCTTCAAGTCCATCGACTACGCCGCCCTCAAGAAGGATCTCAACGATCTCATGACAGACTCCAAGGACTGGTGGCCGGCCGACTTTGGCCACTACGGCGGTCTAATAATCCGTTTAGCCTGGCACTCCGCCGGTACCTACCGCGTCTTTGACGGTCGCGGCGGCGGCGGTGCTGGACAGCAGCGTTTTGAGCCTCTCAACAGCTGGCCCGACAATGGCAACCTCGACAAGGCTCGCCGCCTCCTGTGGCCCATCAAGCAAAAGTACGGCAACAAGATCTCATGGTCTGATTTGTACCTGCTCGCTGGTAACGTTGCCATGGAGTCCATGGGCTTCAAGACATTCGGCTTCGGCGCTGGTCGCCCCGACTCTTGGGAGGCCGACGAGTCCGTGTACTGGGGAAGCGAGAAGACCATGTTCCCCGAGGGCACCGAGACTCGTTACTCCAAGGCCATCAAGGAGCTGAAGGAGAAGGGCACCATGGATGGTGACTATGAAAAGGACACCGACATTTACCATCGCGAGCTGGAGGAACCCATGGGTGCCAGTCACATGGGTCTCATCTACGTCAACCCCACGGGTCCTGACGGTAGTGCCGATCCCGTGGCCGCTGCCCGGGATATCCGCACCACCTTCGGCCGTATGGGTATGAACGATGAAGAGACAGCTGCCCTCATTGTCGGCGGACATGCTTTCGGCAAGACACACGGTGCCGCTCCCGACAGCAACTGTGGCCCAGCTCCTGCTGGAGCCAGCATCGAGCATCAAGGCTTCGGTTGGGTGAGCAAGCACGGCTCCGGCAAAGCTGGAGACGCCATCACCTCCGGTCTCGAGGTCGTATGGACGCAGACGCCGACCAAGTGGGGCAATGGCTACCTGCAGTCTCTCTACAACAACGAGTGGGAGAAGGAGACCAGCCCCGGTGGTGCTCCGCAGTATGTGGCCAAGAACGCCGAGGCCAACACCCCCGATCCCTTCGACCCAAACAAGAAGCGCAAGCCAACCATGTTGACGACTGATCTGTCGATGCGTTTCGACCCCGCGTATGAGAAGATCACGCGTCGCTGGCTGGACCACTTCGAAGAGCTAGAGGATGCATTTGCTCGCGCCTGGTTCAAGCTCCTCCACCGTGATATGGGCCCTATTGATCGATATCTCGGTCCCGAGGTGCCCAAGGAGGAGCTCATCTGGCAGGACCCGGTCCCCAAGGTCGATCATCCCCTGGTCGACGAGAAGGATGTGGCTAGCCTCAAGCAGAGCATCCTCTCCGCTGGCGTCGAGCCGTCCCGGCTCATCGCCACCGCGTGGGGCTCGGCGTCCTCTTTCCGCCAGACTGACAAGCGTGGTGGTGCCAATGGTGCTCGCATCCGCCTCGACCCTATGAACAAGTGGGAGGCCAACAACCCGCAGCAGTTGCAGCAAGTCCTCAAGGCGCTCGAGGGCGTGCAGCAGAAGTTCAACAGCTCCGCCGCCGGCGGGAAGAAGATCTCGCTCGCCGATACCATCATCCTCGCCGGTGTGGCAGCCGTCGAGAAGGGTGCCAAGGATGCTGGCTTCGAAGTCACTGTCCCCTTCACCCCTGGCCGCACAGATGCTTCCCAGGAGCAGACCGAGGTCAGCTCTATTGCCTTCCTCGAGCCCAAGGCAGACGGTTTCCGAAACTACGGCAAGTCAGACCCACGGGTTCGTACAGAGCAGTTCCTCGTCGATAAGGCTGCCACCCTGAGCCTCTCGCCGCCCGAGTTGACCGTCCTGGTCGGTGGCCTGCGCGCGTTGAACGCCAACTATGACGGCTCTTCGCACGGTGTCTTCACCAAGCGTCCTGGCCAGCTGACGAACGACTTCTTCGTCAACCTCCTGGATATCGACACCCAATGGATTGCGGCCAGCAAGGACGGTGAGCTCTGGAATGGCGTCGACCGCAAGTCTGGTGCCCAGCAGTGGACTGCCACCCGCGCCGACCTGATCTTTGGCTCGCATGCTGAGCTGCGCGCCATCGCCGAAGTGTACGCGCAGACCGACGGTCAGGCTAAGCTCGTCAAGGACTTTGTTGCCGCCTGGGACAAGGTGATGATGCTGGATCGATTTGATGTGAAGAAGGGCAGCAAGGTCAGCGGTAGCTACAGACTGTAAAATGTTTGTTTTCATGTGCCCCACACGGTGGCACCCACTCATTGCTTAGCTAGCTATTTGTCGTGGCCGACACCTTTTGGGTGTGCATTTTCGCTTTCCCGTTAGCTAAGTAGATTGAGAACGAGACCGAAAAAAAGACACAACTTCCACCAAAGACATCAAAACTCGTGCGCTTGTTCAGTGAATTGTGGTGTTTCGCACGGCATGATGTAGAGTTGATTTCACCAAAAGTTTCCGTGGATTCTGACGTGAGCAAGCTGGTTATCAACACTTGGATCCTGGCAATATTGGACCGCATGTGGGAAATCTCAGTCATGCCAAGTATGAGCTCCTAGATAGTAATTGAACAGCCCTGGGATCGTATCTCATTCTCAATTGATACTGAACCATTTTGGCTGGCTCTGGAAGGGGGTTCCCTCCGAGGTCCCTCCCTTTTCCACTCGAGCTTTATCTTATCGTAGTCGACCAAATATTTCCGACGACCAACAAAACCAACTACAAGCAGTCGCCTGATGCAGACACGTTCACCAATGCTGGTGCAGTGCGCCTTAACTCCTGGGGACTTGTCATCAATCTCAATGTCGCAACTACATCTCTCATTAAGATGAATCGGCTCCATTGGGAGCGGTCGATGTCGTTGCGCCAACCCAACGACACCCCTAGGTACTCCCACAATCCAGCACTGTCTGCCTTTCAAGACCACCGCCATGTGGTCCATTATACGACGGTTCACTGCCGGTCCGCTCTTCACTCAGGCGCCCCGGCGAGTGCTCGCTGCCCGTGCGCTGGGCAGCCCGCCGCCTCGTCCAGCCTCTCGCGAGCAGAGCTCTGTGGCCAACGAGCCGGCGGTCGCCGGAGTTCGAGCCGAGCGTCTGGCTGCACTTTTGCGCAAGGATACTTCGAGTACCAGCGCTTCCGGGGACCATGGGTTGGAGCAGCTCAAGGCTGGTCTTCCCACGGCAGAGGAGCTGCCGGAATGGGGTCGGAAAGCTGAAACGGGACGCATGGCAATCGGCCCCCGACTGCTTGTCGTTGTTCGGTACGGAGGCCGAGGGCGGCAGGATGCAAAGCTACAGCCAAAAGCTTCAGCACCACAACATCCCCTACGTGATACACACGTTGGTCCTCAAGATCTCGGGCAACAAGTGGGTGGCCGTGGGAAGGGCCAAGACGGTATCTGATGCTCTGCATGCCGCCTCTCTCCGGCTGCTTGCTGAGTTGAAGGCAGCAGGCTGGGAGGACAAGCTCTTCCCGCTCTCGCCCTCGAGGAGGCTCGCGTGCGCGAAGATGCCCGATGTGGTTCTTGAGATCTTCGACCACTGCGCTGGCATGAATGAGGTCCCCAGTCTGTACTTGGGGGCCCGCGCAACATACGCCCCATCACTACGAGTGCAGTATCGCCTTGCAGGCGCATGGCCTCTTTGCCTGCACGGTAGCGTCTTCACCACGAGAGGCTCTCGTCGACGCGTCTTGGAAATTCAAGGCTGCTGCAGACAAGCAGATGGCAGAGACGGGGTCGACGAGAGCCCCCGTCGCCTTCCGCCTCAATTCTGAAAACGCCGCCGCCTTCCTTAGGTGGCTCGCAGAGTATCACGGGCTGACATACAGCTGCGACGACGGCCATTCGTTGATAGGTCAAGGTAACGACGGCGATTCGTTGGATTCGCAAAGATGTTGTCGTGCCATGTACCAGATGGGTTCGCAAGGGCAGCTCGGAACGACGCCGTGGGTCTACGCAAGGCCCAGGGAGCGCACAATACGCGTCGCGCTTCTTTGCGCGGCGATGAGGCTGTCCAAGGACCATCCGGAGATGCTGCAAAAGTTCCTGCTGCACGACTTCTTGCTGCATACTTTCATGGGAGCCAAGTTGGTCTTGTCACCTTATTTTGACAGCTCGCTCTCGACCATTCGAAGGTTCCGACCATGGTCGCCATTCAGTCCCCACTTGAACAAGTTGATCGTGCTGGGCGTCCTCTTCAGATGCCTGGAGCCCATACTCGTGGTATCGAGCACACGGCGGTGGGATTCTGACAACTTCAACGAAAGGGGCCTGCGAGAACATAGCGCCTTGCTTGGCCACTCCATCGACGGCAACTTCTGTACTCAATACGAGACATTCACCAATGCTCGAGACCGGCTGGCGTGCGGCACAGTGGGTGACTCCGAGTCCCGGGCTGGCCAAGAAGACATAGACCGGGGCGCCTTTATGAGAATCCAGAGAGACTTGCAGCACGTGCGGGGTGGTCTTGTCAGCCTTGGTCTCCTGCGTTCAGACGATCCGCAGCACACGACGGATGCTTTCGGCGGCGTTGACGTGAACGCGAACTCCCGGAAACCGCACGTCCTGAAGGCTGTGCAGCTGGCCGCGCTCGGGTCCAAAGTCGCCGTCGGGCAGGGCGAATTATTCCGATTAGGGATTGGGTATCACGCACGCATAGCTCCAGAGTGTGTACTCGGCCGCGAGACCGGAGATGGCGTCCTCGTCAGCTATAGCTCCGTCGCGGAGCGCTGTATAGACGGGAAGTCTGGGCTGTTCCTCCACGACGTCAGCATCATCAGCCCCATGACCGCCGCCCTCTTCGGCCAGAACCTGGCGAGGGTAGGATATGACAAGGATGCGAAATTCTTGATCGACGAATGGCTGTCGCGCCGCCGCCCTCCCGCGGCGGAGGAAGACGCGGCCGGCCGCCTGCGGCGGAGGAGGCAGGCGATGGTGCTACACAATCTCTCAAGGACCCTGAGCACATTGCTCAGCCTGAGTTCTCCCCATCTACCTCCTCCTCGACACAATTACACTGCCGGTGCGGCAAAGGCTGTTGGGACCACGCTCGACCTGGTTGACACGGTGGTCGAAATCTTGGACGCCGAAGCGGAGGCGGAGGCACGGGCAAAGTAGGCCGGGCCATCGCCTTCAGACCACCCTTGGCGCTCAGGGGAACGCACCGCGTTCCCGCCCCTACGGCCTAGAAGTCTGGCACTTAGGAACGCGCGGAAGCTAATGGCATTGTTGATCTGAGCCCCAGTTGGCAGCCAAGAATCGGGGTCCAGGGCGGCCGTTCGGGACATTCGTCGACAACATCCCCGAAAAGAATTGAAGTTGGGGCGATAGATCCACTGCAAGACTGGCATGGCAGTTATGATATGCTTTGGGTCTGCCTCAGGCAAAGCTAATGATAATGGTGGAGATGTAGCTTATGTGCCCTGACCCTTCCTCTAGGGGTTTCTGATTCCGTGAATTGGATATACATTTTCAATTCAACAATAGGGTATCTGGCAGCGCTTGCACGGTCGGATTGACAGTCGATGACAACGTCTGTGGCGTTAAGACGAGGAGTTCGAGAAGCACCATTTTGCAAACTATCAAGCCAGCGTCTGATGATGCTCTCGGATGGCCAAAGTTTGTTAGCAAGGATGGATTGGTTGGCACAGAGGCCATGGTGATCGTAGCGATCTGTCAATGTGCACAGTACATAGCCAGCACCTTGCTTGGTTCCTCGGCCGACGTCAACATCACTGCCTACCAATTCACTGAACCGGACATGTCAACTTTGGACCACACTCTCCAGCAGTTTACCAAAGTCCTGCTATGGGGATTTGCGTGCATCATTTTCAGAACGGGGTCCCCCTCGAGCCCCCCTGCTTTGAGGTACCTCTCTACCTACCTGCATAGGGATTTCCTTCCCGATGCACCAAGATTGGCGACTCGAATCTGCTCGGCGCCCAGTGTCGGCCCCAGATGTGTCTGCCGCTTTTCCTACACGGTGAATTCCTCGCCCCGGGTCCCCGCATCTCCACGCCGAACCTCGTGGTCACGAGCGGTCTGCAAATGCGGAGATCTCGGAAACTCGAGTATATGAATTCTACCACAGTACCTCCGTACCCTCCTCAGCCTGCAAAGCCAGGTGAGCCAGACCCCCTGTCGACCCCGCAAGATCGTCTTGACAGGTGGTGGGTAGCAGCAGAAATTTGGAGCCGTGGGGCGGTTTCAGGCTATTGAAACAACTGCCAACTGCGATGGGCCCGGAAGAGCAACCCCATGCACGACATGTGCATAGGACATGTGCATAGGCACTGATGATCTGGGGCTGCCGGGCTCAAGTTTTTCCCATATCTAAGCCGTGTCAGACACTCGTCCAAGTACTATTGTGTGGGACCCGCGGTTTGCATTGGCCGTCCATTGTCAACGTTGTTCCTTTGTGTGACCTACTAGACCTCGGGGTCGTCCATCAGATGAGAACATGACAGCTCCTACGAGCGGAAGCACAGGAACGGGCGTCAAGGCTATTGTGGTTGGAGCCGGTTTGTGCTATCTGAGTATATGCTCTGTCATCTCTCACAGCTAATCTTTATTGTTCAAGGCTTCGGAGGGCTCGCCGCAGCGATAGAATGCCGGCGTCAGGGCCACGATGTGGAAATATACGAATCCTTCGCCGAGCTGAAGGTATTGGGGGATATCATCACGTTCGGCTCCAACGCCGGACGCATCTTTGCCCGCTGGGGTGACGGGGCCGTCACCAGCAAGTTCAGGCCCTTGTGCATTGACACGTACGCCACGCAGTATGGCTTCAACATCCACAAGTGGGATACCGGCGAGGTTGTGTACAATCAACCGTCGATGCCGTACAACGCCGAGGCGCCTTATTTCAGTGGGCACCGGGGCGAGTTACACGAGGTTGTGTTTGACTATGCCAAGAATGACCTGGGCATTCCGATTCACCTGGGCCGCAGGATAGAGCGGTATTTCGAGGACGACAAGGAGGCTGGTATCATCCTGGATAATGGTGAAAGGGTCAGGCCCCGCTTTTCCAAAGATTGCCATGCCGGGCGGTGCGCAATTGCTGACCGACCCATCAGATCACTGGCGACGTCGTGATAGCCGCAGACGGTGTGCGCTCAAAAGCCCGAAAGATTGTCCTCGGCTTCGAAGACAAGCCCAAGAGCAGCGGCTATGCCGTCTGGCGGACCTGGTTCTCTAATAAGGACATGCTGGCGGACCCGGACACGAGGCAGTTCTGCGAGAACGGAGACACGTTCAACGGCTGGATTGGGGCCGACATCCACTTCCTGTTCAGCACGCTCAAGAACGGCTCGGACTGCTGCTGGGTGCTCACGCACAAGGACGAGCACGACATCGACGAGAGCTGGAGCTTCCCGGGCAAGCTGTCCGAGGTCCTGGACGCCGTCAAGGACTGGGATCCCTTGGTCACCAAGATCATCTCCAAGACCCCGGAGGATAGACTTGTCGACTGGAAACTGGTCTATCGAGATCCCCTGCCGACGTGGGTGAGCCCCAAGGGGAGGACGGTCCTCCTGGGTGACTCGGCGCATCCATTCTTGCCAACGTCGGCACAGGGCGCAGCGCAGGCGGTTGAGGATGGCGTGACCATCGCAGTCTGTCTCAAGAGAGGCGGAAAGGGACGGGTTTCTCAGGCAGTCCGGACGCACGAGCGAATTCGCTATGAGAGGGTCAAGGCGGTGCAGAAGACGGGTGAGACGACAAGAGACATGTGGCATAAAGTAGACTGGGAGGAGGTCAAGAAGAACCCTGAGAGTATCCGGTTTCCCAGACAGGAGTGGATCTTGAATCACGACACGGAGAAACATGCGGAGGAGGTGTACGATGAGATCTCTGCTTCATTAGAACAGAACGGGTCGGCTTAAGCTGACTGCTTGCGTACTCATAATTCCAGATGAAATCTGATGCAATTGTACAAGCACATGACGACGATAATTCCAGATTCTAGCAGGTTTGTTCTCCCTCTGGATACCTAATCAATTAAATGCAGCTCTGTCCGGTGGACTGGTTTGTCTCCTCGTTCCCAACAGCATGCTTCGCCCGGGCGTCCGCCAACTCTGGGGTTGCACAGAAGACGCAGCATCAGCGCCAGCAGACGAGCAGTTCTTCACGGTAGTGAGGTTAGGTAAGGATCACCAACGGTAGACTGAATGAGCTGGACCCTTTCGGCTGATCTGCCGGCGTCCCTGGTTGACAGAACTGCGGGGTAGGAGCCGGTGTCTTATGTTCAACCACATCTTTCTTCCGCGGCCTTTGATTTTGACCCGTGTGCCATTGGCTGAGTCTCGTGGGGAGGAGTTCTTTCAGTCTCGTACTGTAGCGGACCAGAAGATGAATTCCAATGCTTGGCCCAAGTGTCGTTTGCTGAGTCTGCCGCTACGTCCTTGCGAAACCCACCAAGACCAACCTTAGACGATAGCCTTGAGCTGGCTGGCCTTTCGAGTGGGGATACAATAGAGCCGGTGTTATATCTTCGCTTGTTCCCTACCTCCAGCTTCAAAATGCTTTTCGATCGAGTTGATGAGCTCGTGGGGCTGGTCGGCCTCCAGAGACTGCTCCGGGATGCGTCACCGGGGAAGATTGTCACGACGACACTCGTTTTGATACTGCTCGGCGTGGTATCCGACTATGCGAGAATGCTGTGGCTTCGATCAAAAATGGTATGAAGGACACGCCTGCTCTTGTGAGACTCATCGCTGATACGGAAACCAGCCCCCGGGCCCCTTGCCTTGGCCCCTTGTGGGCAACACCTTCATGCTTCCAGACCACAAGCCATGGCTATGGTTCGAAGATCTGTCGAAGAAATACGATGCCCCACTGATCACAGTATGGATAGGGAGAAACCCGACTGTCTGGATCAACGACGCCTGGGCAGCTTCGGAACTGTTCGAGAAGCGAGCAGGTATCTACTCTTCTCGCCCACGCATGGTGGTCTTTGCAGAACTGGGGGCCGGACAGTCCAACCTAGTCAACATGTACACCTGGACGCCCGAGCAGCGAGAAAGGTGGCGTGTCCAGAGAAAGCTGATGCATCATGCCGTGTACGTGGTGCCCGGGGCACATTTCAGTTCTCCTCAAGTCCGTAGAGGACAACGCACGGCTCTCGTGGACCTTAGCTCAAGGACCATCTTCTTCCTGGCAGGCGAGTCGCTGACGTTCTGGCGGTAAATAGCGGAGTGCAACAAGTTCGGAAGTATCGCAGCTTCCAAGATAACGAGAGCCGGGTCATCGCGTATGATATGTTGAAGACTCCAGAGGACTATGTCAAGCATTTCGAGCGATATGCCACGAGCGTGGTCAGTATTATTGGATTCGGAAGACGAGTTGAAAGCAGCGAAGATCCCATCATCACAGAGGGTGAGTTTGATATGCTAGGCGCTGTCTTGCCTTTCTTTGCTTTGCTTCTCGGCAAGCCACCTGCAGTCAGCATACCGCACGAATTCAACTGACCGACGTAGTCATCGCGGTGATGCAGTTGGCGGCGGAGTTGAACGTACCTGGAAAGACATTCCCAATGTTGATGGAAACCTTTCCATTCCTAGCAAAGTTCCCAAACAGCATAGCGCCCTGGAAACACGGACTCGGGCGCAAGAGAGGCCATGGCTTCTTTTATGCGGTCGCCGAGGAGGCAAATCAAAAACCCGGACAAGACGACAGCTTTGTGAAGTATCTGTTCTCTGAGAGGGACAAGTATAATCTCGACGACGAAGAGATCTCGAGCCTGAGCGGGAACTTATTTGGGGCTGGCTCCGACACAAGCAGCAGCACGTTGGTCACATTCATCCTCGCCTGCTGTGCGTTCCCGGAGACTTTGCTTCCTGCGTGGGAGGAGCTGGACCGCGTCGTCGGGCCTCACCGCAGCCCTCACTTCGACGATGAACCGAATCTGCCGTACATCAGGGCTTTTGTTAAGGAGGTGCTCAGATGGAGATCCGTTGCCATCATCGGGGGTCAGCCGCACTCACCCACACAGGACGATGTTTACAAGGGTTGGTTGATCCCGAAAGGAACTTGGATCCAAGGCAATGTCTGGGCTATTCACCACAACGAGAAAGAGTTCCCGGACCCCGACCGCTTCAACCCCAAACGGTATCTGGCTGGAGACCCAGACGGCAGGCCATTCCCCGGCGAGAGGGGATATATGACTTTTGGATGGGGTCGAAGAGTGTGCAGTGGCCAGGCACTTGCTGAGCAGGGCACTTGGGTCACCATCGCAAGGCTGCTCTGGGGGTTTCACATCCAGAAGAAGAAGCGATCGGATGGAAGCGCTGTGGAAGTTGACATCTTCAACTACACCGATGGCCTCAACATGCGCCCTCGACCGTTTGAGTGCAGCATTGAGCCCAGATCGGGGGAGATCCGGAAGACGATCGAGCGCGAAGGGCAGCGGGCCTTGCAAGACTTGGAACAGTATCGCGGCGAGAGCAAGTACCGCATGTCGACTTTCTATCGGCGGAGTGAGTTGGCGATGGAAAAGTTCGGTGAAGGCGTGAAGTAATGCGCGACATAAGTACGCCGTGCAAAGGGGTAGGCGTTTTTCAACATTGAGAATAGCATTTCACTTGATGCGCTCCAGCCAATCTCATGCTTGTATCCAGGTATCGAGTGGATATCGAGACAACCAGTGGCACACACACATACCGGCGTCTACAGGTCACCACCAATATGATCTCTGAAACATCACGGTAATGTGGTGCTCCAGACGTCAATCTTTTTCAGGCTTGCTCTTCATTGACGTATTGCAACTTTGAGACCATCGCAGGACGTCCCAACTTTTCCACAAGAACGCATCTGTCGTTGTGGGGAGGCAAATGTTTGTGATTGATTCCTCGCGACAGACGCATTCAGCATCTCTACAATCCACCTACCTACATATAGGTAGGTATGTACCCAGCTTTGGTAGCCCAAGTGCTGTTGGGGCCGCCGCCCCCCTTCCCCCCCTCCCCCCCCCTCGCCTAGCATATGGAACCAAGATCGCCATCATCACATGTTTATGAACGCATGAATTCTCGACGTGCTTGAGCAACTTCTCCTTGCAGATCGACGAGCTATTCATGTTAGGCTGTCAACGACCTTTAGATTGATCTCCGATTCCGAACCAGAGTTCGACGAGTCCGCCCAAACGTGTGCGACTGAGATCGATTTTCCATGTGGCTCAGGACGCTAGAAAGTTGTATTTCTTCAGAACAAATACCTCGTAGTGGAGATCGAGCTGTGCGTCATCGACTTCTATCAGAGCAATACATCATGGCCCCACTCAAAGTCGGAGACAAATTTCCTGATGGGACTGTATTCGAGTAAGTCCATTCCAAATTTCCTACCCCCATTTGAGATTTCAGCGCCTCTTTCCTTTCAAGGAAGAAGTCAACGATGTACCTCCAAAAGACGAGACGTTTCTTTTGATAGCATATACGAGATCGCAAATCTCAGAGAGTCACGGATAGGATGCTGGCATGGGTGACAGGACCGGCAGATGGGCCATGATCATTGACAAGCCTGAGGCTAAGAAGACGAGGAATTTCGGGTCGACCACGCTGGAGAATTCGTCGGCCGCTGGGTCGGAAAAATATTGGGAAGTGAACTTCGAGTGGGTGTTTTGAGAGCCAAAACGGAAGAGGGAGAACATTTTGCAATGGTGTTGTTTGCACGAAGACAGCGTCATGTACAGTACTCATCGACCCAAGTGGCCTCGAGGACCGCTAAGCGACATTTCTTAGTGCCAGCCACTTCTACCCGTCCTTTCCAAAACCGGGGCTTCCGAGACAAAAGGTTGCTCACCCTTCCTGAATCTAAGCGCTACGACCCGTCCTCTCAAATTCTCACTTCAGGTCCTTTCCAGTACCTCGGCACCTAGGTACTCTACCTGGGCAACAGCCACCGCGCGGGACCTTTCCTCATAGCACTGTATCCTTTATCAATCTATGATGGTGAGACGAACAATGATTCTGACTGTTACTTGTGTAAGTGATCTATTTTGTGCCCCTCTCGCTGGAGTCTCTTCATAGTCTTGGTTGGCCAGAGACCGCCGCCTCCTTGTTAAGTTCCAAGGTTTCTTTCCAGCGAGTGAATTCGCTCAACCAGGTCAATGGTCTATCTCCTATCCAATACCGTCAAGATCTGGGTTCAAGCTGCTCATAGTCTTCTCTGAGTGGAAAACCCTGGTTCATAGTGTCCTACGTCGATGTGTCCCTCGTGTTGCAGCCAAATGACATTGGCCGGGCCAATAGACAAGTCGTCGTCACCGCCATTCAAGGTGGACGGGTATGATCTCTCTGTTTCCTGTAACTAACCCCAGATACTCCTCAGAATGTCCCTCATGGAGTCATCATTCGGGTCTAATTCAACGATATTCCAATCTCTTTCAGTCTCTATCGGATTTAACCCAACGAGAAGTTGCTCATCAAGAGGCACCACTACAGGGCCATCGAATCAATAGGTTTCATCGTTGGATGTGTACTCGAAGGTGCGGTAAGAGCTCCATGTACTCTGCATCACTCAGGGCGTCGAAGCCTTGAAAGAACTTGAGGGACTGATCTTGACCGGCGAGGTCCGTGTGTCCTGTGCTGCATTGTTCCTGTTGAGCGCTCGCCCCTTTAGATACGAAGGTGGGGTGTACGGTGTCACGAGGAGCCTCCGGAGGCTGCGTTGAGGCGGCTGGACCCGTGGCATCCGCAATCCTGCCAGAGGGCAGGGCTTGGGCGGCTGGGGCAGATTTGTAGCTGTCCTCGGGCTTGGGAGGGTTGGCGGTTGGGCTCATCATGAAAGCCTGGAATAATAGGGACCGATAGTGGATAGAATAGTTGATAGTGACGATGGATGACTAAGAGAGAGAGAGAGGGAGTTAGAGGGTGCCAGTGGCCCCCTATATATAGACGGTAGGGCTTCTTCGACCACCCATAGGCCCTTTGTGCCCTATTATCCCTTTCGGTGCAGCTGCTTTGACCATGATGTCTGCGTCAGTACTTTCGCTAGTACTAACTTATTCCGACACATCATACCCTGGGCCTGGCGGTTCATGGCTGGAAACCGCTGCCCGGCTGCACGGCTTTCGTACCCGTCTTGTCGTGCCTGTGGCGGTAGGTCTGCAGAGGAGCCCTCCGTGATGCTGGGCAGCCTGCTCCCTTCTTGGTGGTTGGAGATGGAAGTGCATGGACGCTTGCTTATTTGCAGCTTGCTAGCCACCGTTGACCTTGCGGGCCAGTGCCAGATCTTGCTTGCACTTTTCCTTGAGTCTTGTTGCTACAGTACTTAGGTGTCCTTTCGACCCAACTCAGCACTGAGAATTCAATGGAGAGCCTTGTACGCGTAGTCGCCACGCGACAGGCACCAACGGTCTGACGGCGGCCGTCGCCTTGTCCTTCACTCTTCTCCCTGTCATGTGGTTGCTGTTGTAGGTAAAGAAATTGCACAGCTCATGCGTCTGCCTTCTTTGGCATGCTTGTTAGGAAAGATTTCTTTTTCTTTTCCTTAAATTTTTCTTCTTCTTCAAAATCGCAAGGGATAAGCTTGAGCATAGCAAAAACGACACTGTAACACATGGGCGTGGCCTTGCGGTGTCTGTGCCAGGTTGAAACTTTCGACGAACGAATGTTGACATTGACATTCATGGATACATACAGGGAAGCAATGAGACAATGTAGGTCACTTCCGAAGCATAATGACACTACTGGCTACTTACATGTGTAGGTAAGTATGCTGTAGATGAGCGTAAGTGAATATGTCCGCCTGAGGAGTGCCCTAGTGTACACCCCATCAAAAACCCAAGTTGACATAAGTTGAGAATTAAGGCGATTTGCTGCCAGTGATTGTTGGGTGTCATTGAAGATGGCGGAAAAAAGCCTCCTTCATTTGCTTCTATGTGGCCCAATCATGATTGGCCAAATGTTTTGTCCCGTGCGTTCCAGGTGCAAGCTCACAAAAGTTTCGCGAGCGACACGTCAACTATGTACATCTAGGCAGACGTAGTCGATCTTGGTGCGTTGCAACGAGAGCGTGCCGTCAGCCCCCTTCACACACTCCCGAGCCCTTGACTCAGACACCGAAGCCCCCGGCCGTGATGCACATGAGCTCCCGTATCTCTGCCTCGGTCCACACAATGCATTCGCTGCCGTCGTGCTCACACTTGGGCTCATCGGCCGATAGAGAGCCGTTGACTGCTGCCTGTCCGCCAGTGTTGTCATTGCCTAGGTATAGATATGCTGACGGCTCTGATGTGAGAGGCCCGCCAGACCACTTAACTTAGGTCAGTCGAAGCCTAGATTCAGGGCTCTGGGGGTCCAAGTACTTGTAGGCCATAGATAGTGGGTTGAAGGCTCTAGCTGGAAACACCAAAGATCCCCGAAACTAAACTCAAAACAGAAAATCTGTGAGGGCTTTCACCATTTGTCAATGCACGTCAATCAACTCCCCTCAAGCCTGCCAGACTTTCCACTCCAACCCACCCGCTGTCAATTCCACGAGTAAGGGTAGTTGGTGGCATTGATGGGTGAGAGGCACTGATGCTCAATTGGGACTTGAGGGTCGATGTTGCGTTTCCAGGTGCATGGAGAGGCAGCCTGACTTGCAGCCGCATTAGTAAAGCCGAGCTCGTTCATCTGTCCTTGAGTTCCCTCCCCAGCTGGACCACCTCCAAACTCAGTCTGTCCCGTGGGTCCAATCTGAGGTGCTGTGGGATCTTGCACGATGCTTGAGAGGCCCTCTGCGTCTTGGTGAGCTGTGATACTGGCCCGGGGCCGCTTCGCTCGCTCTCGCTCCTCAGCCTTCATCTTCTTAGCCATGTCGAGGTCTCTCTTGCGCTTTGCATTCAGCGTCTTGTTCTGGTCTTTCCGTCCCATTTCGGCGCTGGGATTCAAGGCAATGCGCTTGGCAAACACGGTGTCGAAGAGACTGGAGACTGCAGTCTTGTGACTGTGAAGAGCGGACCGGACCAGCTCAAATCGCTGGTGAAAGGAGTCGCATGGCTCCATGCTCCTGTCTCAGTATTAGCATGATGTTGAGAGGCCTGAATGTAGATGCTTTGGAAGCTCATGAAGCGGGAAATGTTGGGCAAGCTATTGCTGGGAGGTGAGATACTGACCATTGCTTGCCCCACCCAGGCAGTGAGATCACTCCTCGCTGTACATCTCTGATCTGGAGAAGGACACCCCACGCCATCAGGTTCAGCTCAAAGGGGCTCAATTTCTTGAGGCGGCCCGTGGGAATCTTTGCGTCCTTGTCTTTTGCATCCTCCATATTGGCCATCGCCTGCACAAGCTGATGGACCAGGTTCATCTGGCTCTCGGCGTCCTCGGGGAAGTCGTCAAGCTCTTGGGCCTTCTTCTGCCGATCGTTCAACGACAAGTAGGCATCCATCTTGACTCTGAAGTCCTCTATGCTGTAGATGTAGGACTTTCTGGGGCCGCTGGGCTGGGGGAACGGCTCGCCGAGGAGGGCTTTGATTTGATCAGCCAAGGGTGGGCTCTGAACGTGCTGCTGGTCCATGTGATCTCTCTCAGAGTGGTTCTGTCGGTACAGGTATGTCCGTACAGGCATCGCGGTGCCCTTGGCTTGTTTCTGCTGATAGCTCGCAGAAGAGCTCGGAGAAGAGTCAGGCTGGAACTCGAGATGAGGTGAGGGCATGTGGAAGCTCTCAGGAGGCATCGCAGAGGAGTCAGGCTGGAACTCGAGATGAGTCGTGGGCATGTCGACGTTGCTTTGCTTGTGTTGTGAGTAAGCTGAGATCTGCGGAAGGCATAGGTCGGGATCCTCCATGGTCTTGAAGACGTCTCCAGGCAGCTCGCCAGTGATTTCGAGGTCGGAGTAGACTCCCATTGTGTGTTGCTCAACGACTCTGGCCTTGAAGGCAGACCGAGGGGATAGAGGAAGGCTTGTCGGAGGTTTGAGGCGACGGGAGAAGAACCCTGTGATGGCTGTATCCTTTTCAACTTCAACTGATTGAGTGATCAAGGGCTCTTGAAGCTCCATTCAAATTGAAGATGTTGCGCAGTGTGTGGACCGGGGAGAAGAAGTCCAATGAATTGCTACAACAGGGCGAAGTTTTATAGGCACCCAAAACGAGGCTAAACTCAGAATTGATAGTTGGAAAAAATACCATGAAATTCACCATTGTTGTCACCTTCACAAGGTTTCCCTCCATAGTAGAAATATTTCCACAAAGAGTGAATGCAAGTGGCAGCACTGTCTCCTGGGCAACAGCTTGCAGACAACTGAAAAAATATGCCAAAAAAGACCTCAGAGAGTAGTCATGCACATTGAAGAACCTTCTCTATAATAAAATGTGTACCAGAGGCTGATCAGAATGGCCATCTTTTCTTTGAGGCCTTCTCTAACACTCCTACAGCCGAATAGTCAAGCTCAACTCCATGTAGAACCGCATGAGTCTCAGTGAATCTAATCCCTATGTTCCCAGAAAATGAGAAATATCTAGGTATTTCTTAGACATTACATGTTGGATTGGACAGGTTTTTTCCACTGCACCAAGCTTAATATTACTTTTGCATCATGTGAAATCATGTCCAAAGCAATGGCTCAGGATGACTTCGGTAAATGGGTAACAATGTCCTTCAAAGTCTAATTGGCTGTCTTGAGAGTGAGATGACCCTCTAAACTCACATCGAGCTTGGAACCCAGACTTGTTCTTGTGTTCATTCTTTGTCTATCGAATTACTGAATATCATACAATAATGGCACAGTAGGTGGTGCAGTTGGGGCGGCATGTACAACAACATTTGAGGATTGGATTGACAGAGGCTGCTCATTTGGAATGTTGACGAGGTGCCTCCTTATGTGTAAAGACACTTGGCTCACAAACATTTACGACAAGTGACATGTTTGTGTGTGAAAATGAATTTGACAATCACTGATTACTTGGTGTTGCCACACGTAGACTATTGCCATAACGCCTCATGAAATGCTGTGATCGTGCTCATGATTTATGAGTCAAACGCCGCCGGAATGCTCCTTTTTCCCACCATGTCTTCTCCCCGTGCCTTTGGCTCCCAATCCAATATTCAAATATCTTCAACTCCGTAGCTTCAGCTGCAAGGCTTCGTCCATCATTGTTGTTGCCCTGTCTTCTGAGACTCGTATGCTGCCATTGCCTTTTCCAAGTCGGCCAGACTCGACTTCTCTCCGTATGCATCCATCAGCATTGCGTTCCTCCTCCTCCTCTCCCTCTCCTGTCTCTCAGACTCGGCCGACCGTGCAGAGTATCTCTCGATCTGCTGTTGCCTGTAGGTCGAGACTCCATACCCTGCAGAGACGCACATTAACTCCTGTGACCATGTGTTATTTTGACATTCCTGTCTCAAGTGGGGACGAACCTAAACCTGCCAGTGCGAAAAGTGTCGGTACCCTGCAGCGGAACAAAGTCAGTCTCAATCCTCTCGATATGGAACCCTGCCAGCGATTGTCCGCCCGGGACGTACCATCTGACACTTGATAGACCCCGACGAGCTGAAAGACCTGCCGAAGGCATGGGTGGGATTGGCGGGTAGACTCTCGTTGTGGCCGAGATCATGCGTCGTGCTCCCGTGCTGAACATGGCCGCGTTGTCGAGTTGATATGATGATTTGGTATGTGATGTGTGGTGGGGGGGGGGGGCATCAAAGGTGCGTCTAGGACCCTGAACTGTAAGTGTCTGGATTGTCTTGAGTCGTAATGAACTGCTCTGTCTGTCTGTCTGTCCGTCGAACATTTCCCCCGAGTGTCCAAAGAGGGAGCGACTCGGCCCTTTAAGAATACCTACTTACACATCTGGTTCCGCCACCAGAACGGCTCAGGGCAGAGGTCTCCATTGGGTCGGATGATGGTGTGTTGATCCTGAAGCGACATCTGAACAGCCACTTTCTCCGTCAGGCCATCCGAACAAGAAATCAGCGTCACCCCAAGCCGCGGTGGGCCGATTCTGCTGCAGGGCCGTGGTGGGCGGGTCCCGCCTGGGGCTCTCCGACGCGCCCGCATTGCGGCCCGCAAATATTTCATGCATGACCTCGGGACTGACTGGCTCCACTTGCATTGCTTCGTCACCGCTTGGCCCGTCCTGCCTGTTCTTGGCCATACAAACATCTGAGCTCGCCAGATTGTTCGCGACCGCGACGGACCACCAGTTTTACCGCCAGCTCGGATGAGGTGGCCCAGACCCCGTCTGCCCGTTCACCCATCACATCTTCAAAACCACTGCAGCCGTTTCAGAGTTAAGACTGTATCTACATATAGGACTCGTGTAAGAACACTTCCTGTGATTCTATGTCGCGACCGTAGATTCGCAACACCCAAGACTTTTCAGATCCTATACAGCACGGGAGATCTTGACTCGCTTGTATCAGCATGAGACTCTTCAATTCCATTCCGCCCGCTTCAGGCGGATATTTGACCTGTCCAGGCAAGCTTGCCTCAACGTCATGTGCTACGCTCGAGTGTCATCCACTTATCCTAAAAGGCTTGTACGTACAAGAATACCTACCTAGGGACTGTAGTGAAAAGACATTCAAGATTTATTTGCATCTTTCCATGGAATCTTTTCAAACCGCACTGAGCCCTCGGAATTGACTACGTGCGACTTTGGTACGAGTACGATCGATTGATCCCTAGGTAGTGTTGTATGCTCACCAACACTGGTATTGTGTCGGCGCATCTGGTGGCAAAGATCCTCCATCGTCACCTACGGCGTAGATGAGAAACCCTCGAGACTTCCGACGTCCATACGCGTCGGATCACCCAAAACCTCATACTGTGCTGGTGCTGGAGAGGTGTTGAGCAGAGCAACCATTGGGAAGCTTCCGAGAGCCCTATGCCCACGCCAACAGACAGTTCCCAGGAAACATGTGTCCCACGTCGCCATGTGAATACTCCAAACGCGCAAACGCGCTGATTTGCTGTGGACTCTGGGCTTGCGGAAACTGGTGTCTCAGACCTCGATGCCTGCCTAGCATTTGCAGAGATCAGCGGTCTGGTGGGTGTTCCCCTGATCTGTGGGGGAGCTGAATAACCAATCCATGAGATCTGTATGACTTGCTGACGGCGAAGGAGTATGAAGTCGAGAATGATGCAGATCGCATTGCCAGCTGGTACCTAGGTATAATCATAGTTTTTGGCTTCTTCCTTATATGTAAGAACGCCCGTTAGTGCTTTATGATGATAAAGAAATGAAGACACATGCCTATATTGGCTTGAGGATGTCAATGTCATCTGTTGATTGGATGTCACATCGTCAGCACTACCAAAGATCATCACCGCAAGCGTCCACGGGTCGTCTCCCGAGTTATCGAAGCGTATTACACATAATGGTTGGTCGAGGACATGGTTCACTTCGATAGCTGACGACTTAGCTATCGATTCAAATACTAAATCTGGCGCAGACGATGAACAACGAGCTTGGAAAGCCGTACAATCTCCATCAGAAAGTTGGTTTACAAGACGGCTTGTCTCTCGCACAAACTGACTACTTGACGGCCTTTCCTTTATACGTTAAACGGTACATGATCTGAGATTGACTGCCATGGCCCATGTTGCAGTGACCCTTCAAGCTGATGTGTGGATGAATGCGGGACAGCGAGTCTCAAGAATAAGTGTTGAAGAAAATAATGCAGCTTCGCGGAGAGCAAACTAATGAGGCTCAAATGACTCTTTGAGATGCGTTTCAACGCCGCCAATGCTGACCTAACGCCGTCCTCTGACATGTCCAATACCCTATCGAAACACACAGCATGTGCCTGTCGACGATGTCACAGCCATACAGACAAAAAGCAAACGCGCAGGGCCCAATCTGTTGCTGCATGCCTGTCCGACGTTTCACTCCTCGCGTGCAGACATTGGATACTCCACGCGGCAGCCCCGAGCAGACTCCTCGGTCTCTTTGTTTTACTTAAGCCAAGACCAAAAAGAGGTTGACCTGCGTGACGGAGCTGGTGTTCGAGTAGTCGGCCAGTATCTTGGCCAGGTCACCTGTGAAACGTACATAACCTTTATACATGAAGAAGGTGATCGGAGCAGAGGTGACACCGGCCGAGTTGACCCAGTTGGCAGTCAACTGACCTTGGGTAGTGCTCTGCGATGTGTATGACCACTGGTATGTATGTTAATGGCAGATTCCATGGCTCGGATGGCACCCAGTGAAATTGGCTCTTACAATGTCTGTCTCCTCGTTGTATTGTTTAAGGCTGTACGTGGAATAGGCATCGCCGACGTACGCGGCGTTGTGACCAGCCGCAACTGCAGAGTATTTGCGTGAGCCTTTTGCCTTGTCCATCGGTAGGGGCATGATAGCCAGCTTACCTTCATTCGAAGCCGCCATGTAGCCGTTGCTATAGATGAGGTAGACAATTCAGCATTGTAAAGTTTCCTCTCAAGTCAAGATGGGTCCAGGATCAGACTTACTTTGAGGAGTCGAACTGAACGGACGTTCCTGCGATGGCCACAAGGCCGATAAGTGGGTATACGAAAGTGCTTATTGGGTCTGCTGTGAGCTGCCCAGTGCCATTTCCGGTAAGAACGAACTGCTGGGCAAGGAGAGAATTGGAGGTCGTGGCGAATGCGGCTCCATTGGCGAGGGTTACTTTGGAAATGTACCCTTCATTCGTCTTGCCGTCACTCGACACAATCTGAATGTATCCAGTCACTGTTGGGACAGATGAAGATGATGTTGTCGTTGTTGTTGACTTGGTAGTAGTAGTGGTAGTGGTCTATGGGCGCAATGGTTGTTAGTTTGAGCATTGAGAAACCATTCTACTTGAGGTTGATTAAACAAACCGGAGCGGTAGTTTTAGTGATTGGACTTGTTGTAGTTGTAGAGCTTAGGCTTGTTGTTGTAGTCGTTATAACTAAACTTCTTGTTGTCGATGTTTTTGTTATTGTCGTTGACGTGGTAATAGTGGTGGTACCGGCCTAGGGGCGGAATTTTAATTAGTGTAAGCATTGGAAAATTATTTAATTAGACTTGATCAAGCGTACCGGAGTTGTAGTTGTAGTTTTTAGACTTGTTGTAGTTGTTGTAGTTGTAGTTATTGGACTTTTTGTAGTAGTTGTAGTCTAGAGGCCGGAAGTTTGTCAGCTTAAGCATTGGAACGCTATCATCTTAATGTAAAACCAGACAAACCGGAGTTGTAGTTGTAGTTATCGAACTTGTTGTAGTCGTCGTGGTCTAAAGGTCGGAAGTTTGTTAGCTCAAGCATTGAAATACTATCTCTTTGGAGTAAATTCACACGAACCAGAGTTGTTATTGTACTACTAGACTTTGTAGTAGTAGTAGTGGTAGCGATTGATATAGAAGTCTGCAACAAAGATGTAGGTTTATAGCTGGAAGGAAGGACCGGGCCTACGTTTGCCCGATTGGAGGACCGGTCCGACGCGGACCGGCGCTAGCCAGCCACGGCTAGTGCGGAACAGAGGGGGACATAAGCCACCTTCCGTAGCCTCGTCCCCCGACGTAAATAGCCTCCCTTCCTTCCAACAACCATAAATTACAAATCAACTGCATAACTAATAGTGTACAATTCTACTAAGTGAGACTTTACTAACACTAATTAGTGATTAAATTAGTTAACTATAAACGGCAAGGTAAAAGAGATAATTTACCTCTAAAGCAGTCTGCTAATAGTATGCACGTTAAAATCTTATAAGAAAAAGTACTATGCTAATTCTTATAACTAGCTTTTGTTTATACGTTACGCTTATTAGACGTCCTTAACGTAAAACAATATTATAAACAGCTTTACAACCCCTTTAACAACTATACCTGGCAATACATATATTACTACCTTCGTCACGCTTTGAGAACTGGTCCTTTCCGCGATAACCCTCCCAAATCTCACGATCTTTCCCCATCGCATAGTTAAAACGCGTTCGCCAAAACTCAAAAGATCACACTTTATCACCCCAGCAACTACCCCGCTATTTACCCATTTACACAAAAAACCCCTTTAAAAGCAAATAAAACACATAAGCTAAGTTTCTTTAGCGTTGCTCCCTTTTGCATAGTTTTATTTTATACCCTTTAGCAATAGTTTACTAATATACTAAACCTCTTTCCAACTAATTAACAACCTCCTTTATCTCTCTATATAATTGTTAACAATAGCAAATAATGAAAAGTTTACCTAAAAGTTAGTCTCTGCCCCTAGCAACTTTATATACAAAGACCTTATAAAAAAAAACTAAATTAATAAAACTAATTAGTCTATTATTAACCTAACCCTTTAGTTTATCCTTTTTATAATAAACTCAACTAACGCATACTTAATAACCCTAATTGCAAAAGCAATACATAACTATACTATTAAAAAGCTTTATAATAATAACCTTCTTTATGCCTTTTAAAAAAAATTTAATAAGTAAACTAAAAAAATATTTAACGCAATTAACTAAAGTTTCCATTACAAGTTAAAAAAACTTTTTTACAAACAAAAAATCTATACTAAAAAAAAAAAGAATAAAATAAAACAATAATTTATAGCCTTTTTTGCAATAGAAAACCTATCCCCTTAAGATAAAAAGGAGCTTAAGGCGACTACCTTTAAGCTCAGCACTTGCTTACTATCGCAATTATTTAAAGCAGCAAAAGCCCCCTTAATAAAGTCTATTAAAAAGGCAACAAGATCACAACAATAATCTTCTCCCCTACCAAACCAACTTTTTCCTTTTTCCCCTTAATTAAATCAACCTGCTCTTTAAACTCATAACTACCTTTCTTAACCAAGATAGCCTCTTTATCTCAACTAAGCAACTATATTATTATCTATATAAAAGAAAAAAAACACTAGGGGATATAATAAACTAGCATATTAATATAAATCTTTTAACCCGCTTAAAAAACCTATTTATATATATATACAATAAAATTAATCATACTTAGCAATAAACGCACCCCTACCTTAAACCCTTCTTTTAAAGTATAACTTATATAAAACTTTTCTTCTTTATTTTATTAAAAATAACCTAATTAACCCTAACTTATCTTTCCTTTTTATAAAGATATAAAATCGCAAAAAAGCATATATAAGTAAATTATATAATTTATTAGATAACAAAGTGCAAATTTTCTTTAGCATTTATTAGTATGCAAATATTGCCGCTAAGCAATTTTACGCTGTATTTTCTTATATTCTTATAAGTTAAGCTAAGACTTATTATATTTACTATATTAAATAATAAAATAGCTTTGCAATAGTATATTAGAAGATTAAAAAGCACTTTAATACAAAGGTAAACTATTACTACTACTATATTAATTAAACCTTTATAATATTTACTAAAATAAGGCTATAGCTACCTAAGAAAAGCCTTTACAAAGTGCTCTAAACCTTGTTTAACAAACTATAGCTATGCTAACGCGCCCTTAGCCTTAATTTTAAAGGTAAAAGAGCCCTAAGGACTATAGTAATCCAGGCATGCTGCAAGGTATATAAACTTAAGCATGCTCTTTTTAAGCCAGCAAAAAAGTATAAGAAATTGTTTTTAAATCTGCGTTTATTAGTTAAAACCTACTTTAATTATCTTTTTTCCCATTAAATAATTATTAATAAACTAAATAAAGAGCCTTATAATTAATATTATTTAAACTGCTGTTATAATAATAACCGCAGCTAAGGCTCTTTTTATAGTAAAGAAGGCTTTTATTTGCGTAGTAGCTACCGCAGCGGCGGCCGTAGTAACGGCCGCGACTTTAGCAACTGTAACTATAGCGATTGCGATCAAGGTAACTATTGTAGCAATTAAAAGAAAAAGTATTATGTTTATAGCAAAAAAGATTGTTAGTTAACCAAATATTTAAATAACAAATGCCGCTAGGCAAAGAATTAATATATTGCCTAGTATAAGTTTATAAGCATATTAGCAAACAAGTTTATAATCTTCTTAGTAGACTATAAAAGATATAACTTTAATTAGCAATAGCTATAAAGTAATAATAACTATAAAAACTTTAATAAAAATAATAAAAACGGCGCTATTATTACCTAATATCTTATAAACCAAGCGTTTTTATACTATATAATAAGTAACAATGCCTTTAGCCTCTCTAAGGCAAATACTCTAGCTATACAATTCCTTATTAAAGACTACTATTTTAAACTTTGTTTTTAAGGCGTTTTTTTTAATATAAGTATTATAAAGGTATTAACTGTTGGCAAAAAGCAGTATATAGCCTTTTAATATAAAGACTTATCTTTTTAAATTAATAAGGCAGCTGCTAGCTAAGCTTTTATTAAATTTGGTAAAAGATTAATAGTAATGTTAATTAGCACTATCTCTCTTTATATATCTATTAGGAGAATTACTTTTTATATTTTTAAGACCCTTATACCTTTTCTTCTCTGCTTTGCTAATATAGACCGTTTAAGAGTATATTTTAACAATATTATAAATAAGTTAATTAAAGGCAACAAAGCTTTTTTAATAGTTTATAAGTAAGGCTACCTATGGTTCTTTTTAAGCAAAATGAAATAGACAAAAGCCTTCCTTTTAAAAGCTGAGTTACAATAGCTTTATTATTATTTTAGCCACTTAGCAATGAGTTAGCTATACTAAATGCTAACAAAAACAAAGCATAATAACGTTAATGAGAAGGCATTGTAATTAATTAAGAAGTTTTGCCACTACTACTAAATAAACGGCTTAGCGTTATAACGATTTAAGTTTACGTTATATAATAACTATAATTTTAATTATAAGATCTTAGTTAACGTAATATATTTAAATAGCCGCTCTATTTTTTATGTTGTTAATGCCTTTATAGCTTTTCAAAGCGCATGTTTTCTTTTGTTTATATTAGCCAAAGTTACGTAGAAAGCTTTACGCTAACTTTAGATTAATACTTACTAAAGCCCGCCAAACATTATTATATATAATATTAGCATAAACTTTAATTTAACAGAGTTTAAAAACAAAGCTAGGCTAATAAGGGTTATATGCAAATAAGTGCCTATAAAGGCACACTAGTTGATAAGTAAATTAGAGAAATATTACAGCCTTTTTTGCTAAGTATTTGAAATTTTATACGCTAAACTAGCTAGCACTACATTTAACAATGCTATCTTACAAATAGCCGTTAAAGCCGTTAACGATATAGCAGGACCTAACGGCTTAGTGCCTATACTTTTAGTTTTTAACGCCTACCCCTAAATCACAATAAACTCCCCTCTATCACTTTTAACTCTTAAGCAGGCAAAAGCTATTTAAAAAGCTATAAAAGCCTTTTGCAAAACATTAGCTAAGCGCTAAATAAGTAATGCTCTTAATACTAAAAATAGTCCTATAATAAACATAATATTATCCCTTCCCTTAAGAAGCAAAGTATATATATAGTAAGAGAAGGAAAAGTAGCAAGGCTTTTATAAAATTGCAGCTATTAATGATTATAATGTTATTTTAAACATAGTTAACAAACCTATTATCTTCTAATCCACTCTTCTTTAATTATATTATTAAAACTATATAAACCCCAACCTTCCTCTCTCTCCTTAGAATAAAGACAATAAAGCTATTAATAATAACGCCAAAGCTACCGCCAATAAGAAAACGGCGCCTATGTTGCCTTAGCTATATAAGCAAAGATAGCCACTAGGCTCTAAAAATAAACTAAAAAAAAAGATTGCCGCCTACATTACTACTGCTGCCTATATTATAAAAAAGAAGAAAGGTAACTATAAACTAGCTATTAAGCTATAGAATAATAGCGTTATTATAGCGCTAAAACCCTTATTTAAAAAGTTTAATATATATAAAATAAAAAACCTTATTAACTAAAGCATCTTTAGCTTTAAGCAATATAACAAAGCTAAGCATAGCAGCCACTGTATATTTAAATCCTATATTATTTAAGAAATTAAAAACAAAACCTCTAAGCCTTATAAAAAGTCTCGCCTTATTATCTAAAGCTATAATAATACAGCTAAAGAAGCCATCTTTACGCAATCGCCTACAATTTAACATATAAGCCAGCATTTACTTTTTGCCTTAACACCTTTATTTCTAGGTTAAAAAATAATACTCTTACTTTGTAATATTATGCAAGCCTACCTATAATCACAAATAAAACTATTTTATATTATTTTAGCTGCTGTTTTAATTAAACTAAGACATAAATACCCTGCTAAAACAATTATTTAGGTAATTAAACCACTATATAATATTATCAAAGTAAAAGTATACTAGTTTGCAATGTATTAAGGCTATTATCAAAAAAAGCTAGGTATAAAAACGTTAACTTACAACCCATATCTTCTAATTATAAAAGGGCCACTATTATCGTTTAAATTAGTAGGCATGCAAATAAATAATACCCTAATTTTAGCAATAACCTCTTTTGTAGCTGCTAAAGATAAAGAGTTAAAAAAAGCCAAGTTTTAAGCAAAACCTAAGATACTGCTAATAGCAAAAATACCCCTTAAGTTTAATAGCGCTAAATTATCACTTAATAATAATAATTTTCTTTTATAATAAAAGAGTTAAAGTATAAAGATTATTATTATTAATGCTAAGTTTTTAAACTATATTTAACACTACTTAAAATAAAAAGCCTAAGGTGCTTATATTGCCTTAATCTATTAATTAAAAGCGGCATTTAACCTTTCTGCTGCTGCCTAAACCCTAGACCTTAGCAAAGCTAAGTATGCCACGCTAAATAAGCATTTTGCCTAGCAAGCAGGCAATCTTTAACAAAGCTTATAATATATGCCCTTTAACCTTTTAACTGCTAAACTCTTTATATTTATAAACGGCTTATTTATAAACAATAAAGATTTAAGCTTTTAAATTAGATTTATATTTATCCTTATAAACAAAATCATTTATATAAACAATTAATTTATAATTTAAAGCAACCTTATCTACTAAAGCTTTATTAAGTGCAAGAGAGTTACTTAAAGCGTTTTAGCGTTAAAAATCTATAGTATAATTAATAATTTTAACGTTAAATTAACAATTGCAACAATAGTTTAACTAATTATAAACCAACTTAGTCTTTTACTTATTTCCCTTATTATATATATAAATTTATATTTATTATATAAATGCCTTATTAAGCTTAGTATAATAAAGAAAAAGCATTTAATAATTAATATAATAGCACTTTATTAATTATATAAATAGCAAAAGATCTTAGAAATTAGATAGATTAATAGAAATGATAACCTAGCTAACGCTATAACTAAAGCGTTGCCTAATTAAGCTTTAAAACAGCTTATTAATAATAATCAACTAGCTATATAAATAGAAGGATTTATAAAGAAAGCTATAAACTAAAGTAATAAAAGAAAAAAAGAGAAAAAAGATAGGAAAAAGAAGCATATATATATATAGCTAACTTTGTTAGGTAGGCAATTGCTTATTTGAGACATCTTTATATAATGATAGAAGAAAGTATACAATTGTATAGCTAGCGAAAGAGAAAAACTACTAGTGTAGGTTTATAGCTAAAAGAAAGAACTGGGCCTATGTTTGCCTGATTGGAGGACTAGTTTGACGTGGACCGGCGCTAGCTAGCTATGGCTAGTGCGGAACAGAGGGGGACATAAGCTACCTTTCGTAGCCTTATCCCTCGACGTAAATAGCCTCCCTTTCTTTCAACAACCACAAACTACGAATCAACTGCATAACCAATAGTGCACAATTCTACCAAGTGAGACCCTACCAACAAAAGACGTATTTACATTAGTTAAAGTTTAAGAAATAAACATCTAAATTTATAAAGACATACTATTGTATTTAAAGTTGTTGTTGTAGTAGTTGTTGTAGTAAAGGTACTTATTATAGTGGAAGTTGTTGCTCTGGGCGTTGTTGTTGTAGTAAGGGTATTTGATATAGTAAAAGTTGTTGTTGCGCTGTGTGCTGTTGTTGTAGTTGTTGTAGCAAGGGTAGTTGATATGGTAGGGGTTGTTGTTGTAGTTGTAGTTGTAGTAAGGGTAGTTGATATGCTGGGAGTACTTGTTGTGTTAGGGGTTGTTGTAGTAGTAGTAGTTGTAGTAATGGTAGTTAATCTGCTGGGAGTTGTTGTTGTTATTGTTGTTGTTATTATTGTTGCTGTTGTTGCAGAGGGCGTTGTAGACGTTGTTGTTGTAGACGTTGTTGTTGTAGACGTTGTTGTTGTAGACGTTGTTGTTGTAGACGTTGTTGTTGTAGACGTTGTTGTTGTAGACGTTGTTGTTGTAGAC